>JAUTDX010007509.1:0-44888 GCA_030844895.1 Ambrosia x helenae
AGAATAGAAGTGTTGTTTGTTTTGGGCAGTGGGTTTACGAAACAAAAGAAGGAGTTGGTTTGACTTTCGAAAGTCAAACATACAAAAGAAAAATAATATTTATTAGAGGGATTTATATAGTAAGTTGTAATCAGTGAAAGTTCGGGTTTTGTTCACTGATCCGTAGAGACAACTTTTGAAGTCAGAAAATTAGTAAAAACAAAGTGAGTTTGTTTATTTAGAAGGGTGTTTTATAGATTGAGTGTTATTAGAAGAACACTAATCAAATTATTGGAGGATTATTAAGTCAAAAGGATTGACTTTAGAAAATTAGTTGGAGGAACATCATTGATACACAAGAATATTATAACGAAGTTCTAGATACTTTGTTAAGGCGCCTACGAAATATCAAAGACCTTTGTTACCAAATAATATTTTAGTATATCGATTTAAGTTTGACGATTTGTTGAACAAAGTTCCTAAAGAAGCGTGGGTAGTCCATAATTAGATTTGGACAATAGGGAAGAAAAAGAATAAAAGTCCGCAGAAAACTCCCATTTAAACCCAAAATGTCGAAAGAAACGACACCGAAAGAGACAGTCACGAAGGAGACCTCACTTTCAGCCTCCAAACACCGATGTTGACATCTACGAATTACACGATTTGGGCTGTTCGTGTAAAGGCAATATTGAGTGCCAACGGCCTTTGGGAAGTAGTGGAACCCACAGAAGGCACGTCGACAGTAGATGCAAAGAAGGATAGGACAGCGATTGCTATCTCTTCCAGGCAATTCCAGAAGATATGGTGGATGCAAGTGTTGTCACATAATACAGCGAAAGAAATTTGGGATGCATTAAAGACAAGATTTATTGGAATTGACCGAGTCCAGAAAGCAAGACTTCAATCATTACGCACAGAATTTGAGATGATTGAGATGAGAGAGACAGAGACCATAGACCAGTTTGCTGGTAGATTAAGTGCGATTAATACAAAGTCAAAAACCCTAGGAACGAAAATTGAAGAGTCAGTCTTGGTACGAAAATTGCTGGGACTCCGTACCAGAAAGGTTCTAGATTATTGCGTCCATAGAACAGTACTCAGATATAGATTCCATGACGTTAGATGAAGCGCTTGGAAGACTTAAAGCTTACGAAGAACGTCTCAAGTCAAGAGATGAAAAGAAATATGGACCCGCTAGTCAAGAGAAGCTGTTATTTACAAGGCAAGATAGAAGGCCTTTCAGCAACAACAACAAGAATACAATCAGAATCGAGGTAGACAGAACTTTAGGAAGTTCAATAAGAGTCAAAGATATGAGAAGAAGAACTTTGACAGAAATGGCCATCAAGATCACAAAGGTGATAGAAATCCCATAAGAATCGTCATGACGACAGTAGTTACAAGCCAGAAGAGATGGCAGCAGTATAAGATGTTACAACTGCAATGAATTAGGAATATAGCTCCCAAGTGTCTAAACCTCGAAATAAGCAAGAAGAATCTCACCTAGTAATGGAAGAAGAGGATCCCACATTACTTATGACAGTTGGTGAGAAAAAAAGTATAGTTCTTGAAGAAAATAAGTAATACCAGAACGCTATCGAAATGAAGAAGATGTAAACGAAGTATGGTATTTAGACAATGGTGCAAGTAATCATATGACAGGAAGACGCTCCTATTTCACAGAATTAGACGAAAAGATAGCAGGAAGCGTAAAATTTGGAGATGGATCGTGTGTTAACATCAAAGGTAAAGGCTCAATAGTATTGGAATGCAACAATGGAGAACAAAGATTAGTCACAGAAGTATACTACATTCAACACTCAAAAAGCAAACATCTTAAGCCTCGGGCAAGTCACAGAATCTGGTTGCAAAGTAATTATGGAGAACGAACATATGGATTTATGACGCCCACAATAACCTATTGATGAAAGTCCAAAAGCAAAGATAGACTCTACAAGGTAAAGCTCAGAATAACTAGTCCAATTTGCTTACAAGCTAAAATAGATACACTGCATGGTTATGGCATGCACGTATAGGGACACGTGAACTTTGATTCACTTAGACAATTAAGCACAAAAGGAATGGCACATGGACTGCCAAAGATCCAGACCATCTAAGTATGTGATGCATGTATTACGGGAAAGCAAAGCAGACTTCCATTTCCCTCTCAAGCAAGTTTTAGAGCTACAAGACCTCTAGAACTCGTACATGCAGACTTATGTGGACAATCACACAACATCATTAGCAGGCAACAACTATTTCTTCTGATAGTTGACGATTATTCAAGATTTATGTGGATCTACATGCTCAAGTCAAAAGATCAAGTTTATGAAAATTTCAAGAAGTTTCTAAGCGAAGCTCAGACAGAGACAAGTCACAAGCTCAAAAGACTAAGAACGGATCGTGGAGGAGAGTTTACTTCTAAAGCTCTTACCACATATTGTGAGGATAAAGGAATCCTTAGACAGCTTACAGCACCGTACACACCTCAGCAAAATGGTGTAGTAGAAAGAAAGAACGTTCAATAATGAGTATGACCAGAAGCATGTTAAAGGCTATGAACGTACCACAGAACTTATGGGCAGAAGCAACAAGACAAGCTATTTATATCCAGAATCGGTTACCTACCAAAGCACTTAGGGTATGACACCCTACGAAGCAGTAAAAGGCAAAGCACCCAATATCAAGCACATCAGAGTATTTGGATGCATAGCATATGCTAAGGTAACAACGCCCTACTTAAAGAAGTTAGAAGATAGAAGTAAGAAAATGGTACATCTAGGAAACGAAAATGGTTCCAAAGCCTATAGATTATATGATCCCATAGAAGAAAAGATACACATTAGCAGAGATGTCCAATTCATAGAAAACGAACCATGGGATTGGAACAACAATTATTTGAAAGAAGGAAGCAATGACGAACCATCTTGGACAAGATTCGAAGTTAATGGAGATGACGAAAGTGAAGCTGTACAAGAGCAAAATAATGAGGACAATGAAGACAGTGAAAGTGACAACGAATTCTTTAGTAGTCCAATCACAGCTACACGAACTCCAATAACAATTCAAGAAACGCCGACAAGTGATCCAATAGCTGAATCAAGCACTCAAGAGTTAGAAGACTCACAGGCTCTCAACATAGACAGTACGAGCCTTAGATCACTTAATGACATCTACGCAGCCACACAACCTCTTAGACCAGAAGAATATGAACATCTGTACTTAGCTTACGATGAAGAACCTGCAAATTATAAAGAAGCAGCAGATTACCACAATGGATAGAAGCAATGCAAAGGCGAAATAGACTCTATAGAGAAGAACAACACTTGGACACTGACTACACTCCCCTCAAGTCAGAAACCAATAGGTCTAAAATGGGTATTTAAGGTCAAGAGAGATGCAAGTGGACAGATCACCAAACATAAGGCCAGATTAGTAGCAAAAGGATACGTACAACAAGAAGGTATAGACTATAATGAAGTATTCGCACCGTTGCAAGAATGGAAACAATCAGGCTACTATTAGCATTGGCAGCACAGAAAGGATGGCAAGTACATCACTTAGATGTAAAATCAGCATTCTTACATGGTGAATTAAAGGAAGATGTCTACGTTTCACAACCAGATGGATTTATAAAGAAAGGAAAAGAAAATCTAGTCTACAAGCTAAAGAAAGCTCTATATGGTTTAAAGCAAGCACCAAGAGCATGGAACATAAGGCTGAACAACATCCTAAAGGAAATTGGATTTAAAAGATGTCCACAAGAGCAAGCAGTATACAAGAGAATTCAAAGGAGTCAACAATAATTATAGGAGTTTATGTCGATGACATAATAGTGACAGGAAGTTCAATCAAGGACATATCAAACTTCAAGAAGAAATGCAAGGCAAGTTTGAAATGAGTGATTTAGGACCACTCACTTACTATCTAGGGATAGAAGTACATCAAACACAAGGAAAGATACAATTGAAGCAATCAGCCTACGCGAAGAAAGTCATCAAAGAAGCCAGACTAGAAGACTGCAATCCAACAAAATATGCAATGGAATCAGGTCTAAAGCTCACTAAAGAAGATGAAAGTGAACCAGTCAATGAAACAGAATATAGAAAGCTAATTGGAAGCTTAAGGTATCTTACACATACCAGACCAGATATCACCTACGCAGTTGGATACATTAGTAGATTCATGGAGAAACGAAGACAACTCACATGAAAGCAGTCAAACACCTGATAAGATACATCAAAGGCACGTTGAATTATGGAATTCAATACAGCAGAAGCAAAGAAGCAGAAATCACTGGATACAGCGATAGCAGTTATGGAGATCAAGACGACGGAAAAGGAACAACAGGAACAATATTTTGCTACAAAGATTCACCTATCACATGGACAAGTCAGAAACAAAGTACAGTAGCACTATCATCATGCGAAGCAGAATTTATGGCAGCTACATCAGCAGCATGTCAAGCTATATGGCTACAAGGAGTACTCAGCGAACTCACAGGTGAACAACCAAAGAAGATCACACTACTAGTAGACAACAAGTCAGCAATACAACTTATGAAGAATCCAGTATTTCATGGAAGATCAAAGCACATCAACATAAGGTATCACTTTATCAGAGAATGCATAGAGAACGAGCAGATACAAGTTGATCACATCAGTGGAGAGATGCAGAAAGCGGATATACTCACCAAGGCACTACCAAGAATAAAATTCTCGAGATGCGACGTCTCATAGGAATTGAAGACCTTGGGGAAATCAAGAATTAAGGGGGAGAATGTTAGACATAATTCTTATTTCCTATTATATCAAGTATATCCTAAGTATATATATATATATATATATATATATTATATATATTATCCTAAGTTTAGTCAAGGGTTATGTCACATAAAACCCAACCGGTATGTCGGTTATATAACAAGGGGACACACCCCTTCATATGTATAAATACCCTTACATTGTGTCATTTGAATATATAAGTATTGATGTCTAAATTCCTTATTCTCTCTCAAATCTTTTCCCTCATTTGCGATCCTGCGAACCTTCAGTATCTACCCACCCTTACTCCTCCAACCTATAAACTTATTTTCTCC
The DNA here is from genome assembly GCA_030844895.1 of Ambrosia x helenae. NCBI lineage: Eukaryota > Viridiplantae > Streptophyta > Magnoliopsida > Asterales > Asteraceae > Ambrosia > Ambrosia x helenae. Next base: position 5,078 of record JAUTDX010007509.1, read on the forward strand.
AACCTGACCCAAGAATCCAAAACCAGTGGGCATGATCATATAGACTCAGTGTTGGAAAGAAAAAGGTAGGACCTAAATTTCAGATGGACCAGGTTTCCAAGCCTGTTAATATTAAGGAGTATATAGGTGAAGATAACAAGCTAGGGCTTGAATGAGTGGTGGCTTTAGCCATGAGTAAATTGGTGGTTGAAGAAGGGGTATATAAGTAATTAGGGATGAGTGAGTGACGAGATTTGTATGAAAACGACATCGGTGCGTTTGATTAAATTGGTAATTAGGGATGAGATTTGTCTGAAAATGACATAGGTAATAAGGGAGGAGTGTAAATTGGTGGTTGAAGATTGGTTTTGATGAGGGTGCGTTTAAATTTTGTCTGTTTCATGATTTAAAAATTTTGGGTGCGTTTGTTTATTTTTAAGGGTGCTTCTAAAGTTAATTGTTATTACTAGGGTGCGTTTGTTTTATTTTCAAGGTGGGTTTGTTTTATGTTGATGTGTTTGTATTTATTTTCTAGGTGCGTTTGAAAGTATACAAAGTGCGTTTAACACACACTGTTACTCCAAGTTCTTCTTTTTTCTTCTACAACTTTATGTTTAGCATCATACTCTGTTTTTTTTTAAAAAAAACAGAGCATGTTTCAAGTGGTAGATTTTCAAAATCCGAGCATTCATTTACGTTTATACATTTGATCTTCTTCATTTACATTCAATAACTATGCTCTGTTTTTTGATTCTTGGAATGATTCTCTATAATCGTTTTTTTTTTGCACTGTTCTTCATTTACGTTCTGTGATCGGTTTTTTATTTGGTGTACTTGATTTCGAATTCGATTGATGTGTATAATTCGAATTCGAATTTGAAATCGTTCACGTATGTTATGAAATCGTTTACGAAAATAGAACGTGATTGTAATAATTAGTTACAGATAAAAAAGTCTGATTTGCCATTGGGTTTAACTGCAATTGAAGTTAATTAGGTTAATCATAGTTTGGTTAAATTGACAGGTGACAACTTGTAATAGCTTCTTACACTTTGACGTTAAGAATGTTTTGTATCCTATGCTTACTCAAAAGATCTAAACTCCTTTATTTTTATTTTTTCACCTTATAAAATAAACTTTATCCAATCACACGTTATCTTCAAGTGCATAGGAAGAAACAAAACTCTTGCAAGTTGGTAAATAAAAAACATATTAAACGACAAACCGCCGACCCAATTTACTATGCACATCTTTCAAGACACCATAACCCATTCCTACCTTTCTTTAACCCGTCATCTTCGCATTTCCCCTCTCCAATCCCAATTCCAGATCACATCACATCACATCACTCCTAAAAGGGTTTATCATAGTCTTCTACTAACTCCCATAGTTTAGTTTCCATTATGTGTCCAACTCCAATCTTTTCATGAGCATTATCTTGCATGACATTGAAAAACAACTCTAGAATCTCAAACAACAACTGAGATTTCGTTGTCATCAATGGAGTCATCTGGGTTCTTTGTAATCTGTCTTTTGCACTCCGTGATCGCGATAACTTGTGGTGGTTTGATCATGTTTTACCTAGATGAGATCTCGGTGTTTGGTCATGGCATTGAGACTGCTAGGAAACTGTCGGGATCTACTCCACATGATCAACTTTTGATACAAACTTCGCATTCGTTCGTTGGATTCTTGCTTTGTGGGATCGGGTTTATATACTTCATGGTTGCATTTGTTAAGGATCGAGAGTTTCATGCATATTTTGCTAAAGGGTGTGTGGTGCTTCACTTGTCTATGGCTCTTTGGAGAGTTTACTTTGAGAGGAGACTTGAAGATTTGGCTCGCGATTGGCCGAAGCAACTCGTTGGTGACACGATGCTCGCGATTTCTTGGGTGTTGTTTTTGGTGTATTCTTGGAGAGAAAAGTATGATTAGAAGATGGAAGTTGGAACTCATTGGCATTGATTGTTTGTGTTTGGGATGTGGATTGGTTTTCTTGTTGAAAGTGAGCATAATGCTCAAACCCTTGTCAAGAAATTACTTGGATCTTAGATTTGTCCTTTGCCGATTAAAAAAATTATATTAATAAAAGGAAAAAATAAAAAAGGTTTGTATTGAAAAATAGAATTTGAAATTATGGTGTATGATTAAAGTTTATTGTTCATCAAAACTATGTTAAAATGGTTGGACTGAATGGAAGTTCCGAGCCTGTTGGGGCCAAGCGATGACTTGGGCCAACACAAACAGCAAGCCTTCAATTGCACCAGCCATTAGGCCCATGGGTGTCAAATGATACATTAAGAAGTTGCTAAGTTTTATAAAATTAAAAGAAGATATCTTAAACTTAAAGTCTTAGAGACAAAATGTGTATTAAAAAATGCCTCGATTAATTTAATAAATTATGAATGAATACAAATTTCCAAGTAAAAAACACCTTAACCGACTTTGCTTAAATTAGAGTTGGTACTTTACTTAAAATATGATTAGTACCTTGATGTATTTTTTATTTAGTTTTATAATGTTTTTGAGTGACTCTCATCTTGTAGCCTTTCGGTAACTTTTAGGAGTTCTATGGGGTTGCTTGGTTGATTAAGTGCTGAATCATTAAGAGGTCTGAATGATTAAAGCCTTGTTTGGTTGAAGGAGCTGGAAGCTTTTAAGTTGGAGAAAAAGCTCTATAGTGAAAAGCTACTAGTAGTAGCTTTTAAGAAAAAGCTCTACTAGCTACAAGCTTTTAATTAGTAAATGACACAAATACCCATTCTATTTTAAAAATAAAATAAAAACCTTCTTTACAAGCTTTTAATTATGCCCATTTTGGTCATTTTATACATTTTATTAAAAGCTCCAGCTACTCTGCCAAACACCAAAATATATTTAAAAAGCTTCCAGCTACCAGCTTCTAGCTAACAGCTTCCAGCTACCAGCTAACAGCTTCCAGCTACCAGCTACCAGCCTCCAGCTAGTTTTGCCAAACATACCCTAAGTGTTGAATGGTTCAGCTATGTAACAAGTCTAAATGGTTCCGCTATTAACCATCCCATTCAGAGCCTTTTTTAGGTTGAAACAAACAGTCTGAATGCTATACCATTCAGAGCTGAGTGGTTCAAAGCCCCCATTAAGAGGCTACCAAACATGCCCTATGTTTATGTTGAGGAGAGTCCTTTTAGTTAATCTCATACCCTACTTATCTAAGCTCTAGAAGCAGATGCTGAGTTGTCATCTTATTTTATCAATATTTAACTTTAAAAGTTCACTATAATTATAGTTTATAGTGTTGATGCACACATCATCGAAAGAAATTGTCAAGCTTTTAAAGGGGATTTTTGAAACACCTTCACGCAGTGTAATTATTGCTTTGAGTATATATGTAGTTATATTTTTATCAATCAATCAAAATACATCCAATAGATATTGGGACATTTTGCCATGGCCAAGGTTCATCCTCAAAGTACCTTAAAGGTTGTTCAAGTACTTTATGATCACCGTATTTCATAACACAAATATATCACGTTTTATTAGAGGGACGGGGCGCTATCCGATTTGGTCACGGGTACCCTACTATCAGCACAGTAACACTGCCGTCACCTGTGCTGGTAGTAGATCCGTGAACCAAATTCTGGTTGTAGTTAACGGATGTAAACCCGTGAATCTAAATAAAATATTATTTCTTTCTACCACTTTTTTCCCAACTATCATCATCACCACCACTCAGGGATGAAACTATCGGAGACGAGCATGTAGCGACCGAAGTGGGTTTGCAGGTTTTCCAAAAGGAAGAAGACGATCAGTTTTATGTTTTATATTATTATAATATTATAACAGTACTACTTTTGAGTATATTATTATTTTAAACATTGTTAGAGCTTATTATTATTATTATTATTATTATTATTATTATTATTATTATTATTATTATTATTATTATGTGAAAATAATTGATTGTTGGGTAAAGAATCAATGGAGTGCTGCCTTTAAAAAAGTGTTTCAGTGAAGGAAATTAGTGAAGTGATGTGGCAGTGCAGGATTGATAAAAATCAATGAAGTGAAAACTTCTTCAGTGGAGCGCCCCTTATGCCCTTACTTTTTGAAAAGGTACATATAGATTAGAAATTGACCTTATCGTCTTATATCCATGAAATTGAATTTTTGGTCCAAAAGTACCATAGTTAAGCGAAATTGTATATTAATATTTCTTTTAGCAATGCATTACTATATATATCTTTTATTTGAAAGATGTAACATGAAAGATCTAACGTGTGTCAAGTGATGAGACATTATAATTGGCTTAAAAAACAACTTGATACAATCAAGGTACAAAAGGTATGTATATATAGTTTTACTAACCGATCTAAACAAGTTTGGTTAATGTTACAATTGCAAAAAATGTTGCATAACACAATTGTGGATCTTGTGGCATTTGTTATTGAGAGGAAGCAAAATAAGTTTTTCATGAAGATCATATGTACATCTTAATACGTGCATATCAATAGATAAAGTGACAAATGAATGACTGCAAACTTTCCTAGAAGATCGACACGCACACTTTAGCCATTATAACTATACACCCTAAACGGGAACCTGATCATCTTGTAGATAATGAAGTCTTCCCTCTCTGCGGTTACTGGCTAATAAGGTACACATTTTATTCACTTGTTCTTGTTTCTGTATTATTATCAAAGAATTGATCAACATGTGGGATCACAGCAATGTTGATTTATCGATTCCCCCTAAATTGGAATTGAAATCAGAAACAAAGTTTTGATTAAAACCCTATTCTAAGAACCGGTTTTGTCCACAACATTCGTTCTCGTATCTATTCTTGGTGGTTATGTTTTTCACTATAAACAAATATGATAAAACCTGTCAAAAATCATTAATCAGATGTTGTAACACCCCGTTTTGTTGGCAAAAATAAAAATATATGAAACTTATGCTCATATAATGTCGAACGAGTAGGTAAAGAATAAGATGGCCATTTGAAATGTGAGAAACCTAGACGATCATTTAGTATTATAAGATACCGTTAAATAATAATAAACTATATTATATTTTGACTCTACTCCGTTTTCAATGAAGCTTAGGTCAAAATGTAGAGCAAAATAAGCTCGTCTTAACAGTATATACATAAGTTTATAAAACGCTGGATTTTGAAAGTTATACGAGAAAAACAAGTGAAGCATCTGAATTAATTATAACACTATTATACATCAACAGCAACAACAACAGCAGCAGCAGCAACAATAACAACAACAACAACAGCAGCAGCAACAACAACAACAACAACAGCAACAACAACAGCAACAACAACAGCAGCACTAGCAACAACAGCATCAACAACAGCAGCAGCAGCAACAGAAGCAGCAGCAGCAACAACAACACCAACACCAACAAAAACAACAACAACAGCAGCAACAACAACAACAACAACAACACCAGCAACAACACCAGCAACAGCAGCAGCAACAGCAGCAGCAACAGCAACAGCAGTAGCAACAATAACAACAACAACAACAACAGCAACACCAACACCAACAGCAACACTAATGAAAACAACAACACCAACAACAAAAACACCACCACCACCAACAACAACAACAAGAATTGAGATTGAGAGTTACGTATAGTATAGTAAAGGAAGCAAGCAGGCAAGCTCCAGAATTTATATCATATATCGAAACTTGAGGGGAAGTTTGTAGCTTTCATATGTTATAAATAGAAGTCTTACTGTTGGCTATTGATATACTAAATTTTGGGAACGCTGTCATTTAACGAAGAATTCCGAGTCTACCCCATTAAATGTTGTTAATAGTTGTTTTGGAGTATGAGTAGGAGTACAAGTAGGGAGACTCTACCTCAACGTGCAGTAGATAGTTTTAAGCTATGTTCTCATTTAAGTTTATGCTTAGTCAATCATTATTTTTAGTAGTATTATTATTAGTAGTAATATTAGTGTTATTATTTTTAGGTATTAGAATTATTATTAGGGTTGGGGATTGGGTAGTCTAGCCTTTGTTAGGCATGGACTGATCACTCATGTTTAAACAATGCAACGTTAACCAATATCTAACCATAATAATAATTAGTTAGGTGTACCATTACCTAGGATTATGTAATTGTGTCAAGACCCTAAGATATTACTTGGTCATACTAACACTTGTTGAGCAACTGTTAAGCATCATTGAACATGTGAGTTATCATGTCTATTTATAAAACTGTGATAGTATACTTGTCTATCTAAACTAGTAATAAAATATAATGCTGCAATATGCATATATCTATGTGGGTATATAGGATCCTTGTATGCTTAATGGATACGTTACGAAAAGCTTATGGGTGTCCAGTATGGAGTAACCTTGTGCTCAGTAACGGATTACATACCTATATGATGGTTGTGGTGACACTACTGTGGGGTTAACGTGTCAGTTGTACAGTGATTATGGGATAGCCAGTACGGTAGTCATAACTCATATTGTGTATGCAATAACAGTCAAGGTGATTTCGTAAAATGTGTAACATGAGCTCACTAGTATATAGCTGACGTCGTTTTGAGTATACTTATCTCAAATGAATCATGAGGACAGTTGTAGGACTTGCTTGGCAGTAATGGAACCTAGAAGACTAAGAAGTTTTTAGTTGTTAAGAGTTATGAATAATTACGGTTTTGTACTCAGATTATAAGTCTAGTAAAAGTTATGTTTTGCTTCCGCTGTAAGTTGTATCAATTGTGCATGATCACCCGGGTTATAGGAGGGGTGTTATAGATGTTATTCCTAAAGCTATTAAAATTATGTTTTTTCATTTAATTCCAGTATTAAAATTTGATACTTAGAAAGAATAGTTTATGTGTTTTAACAAAATTGTTCATAATATTTTATCCTAATTTTTATGAAACATTGCATAAGTTAGTCACAACATGGATCAAATTTCATTTCCTAATATTTAGGGATTACTTCATGTCCGAGTTTTAAAATAATTGATTAATTAAATTATTTTTAAATCAGTTTTGGAGACACTAAACTCTCAAAAATAAATGAAACAAATTTGAAAAATCCCTTAACTTTAGCACTAATAGGGATTACGGTTACGTTCATCATAATCAGTTAACATGTTCTCGAATTACATGATTCTGAAAACAATGGTCATCAAATCATTAATAGTTCATGCTTGGGTTCACGGTTTCCAGTTCTCGGTTCTAGAATACTGACTCATTTTTTTGAGAACTGATAGTCGAGAACCTACTAATACCTAGAACAATCATTTTTGAGAACCCTAATAACCACTGAGAACTAAGGAATTTTTCAAGAACCTAATTCTACCGAGTACCAAAGGCCACCCGAGAACTTCCTTGTTTCCGAGAACTAACTATTTTTCTTAAGAACCTTTCCCAAGAACTGAACCTACTTTCCCGAGAACTGGTAATCTAAATTATTTTCTTAGGGCTCCTGCCGCGCAAACCAACGTACTCACTGTAGAGTTTTATCCGCTCTAATAGCGGGTTTGCTATTAATTAGTTTATTAATTTTGTAAAACCTTAATTAACATGTTTTCCAAAACCTACATCAATAAACATTGCTTCACTGTGATAATACATAAAAGGTCTCACTTCTGCCCAAAGGTGATGTGCTACCTTAATATAGTTATCTACCTCTAATCGCATATCAATTTGGTTTGCATAATTAACATAGATATCTCACTTCTATCCAAAAATTTTGTGTTCATTCATGTTATGAAACCTAAAATGTATCTAATAAATTAAGTGTCCCACCTCGGCCCAAAAGTGATGTGCTACACTTGATTCACCTCATGCTTAAATAATTTCATATCTACCGAAAGGTGATGTGATATTTTTTAAGTAGAACTTTTCATTAATTTATTATATTAGGTGTTTATAATAGATGTTATCACTTTTTCATCAAAACAATGATCCACTCTAACCAAAAATTGAACGATCAAAACGGACAAAAATAGAAGGCAGCGGCGGCCTCATTGTGTTGCAGAAAAGGCAACATGATGGTGGTTGTTATCAGACGACGATGACAAGAAAGCGTCGCTTGTGACGCATCACAGTGGTGCAGCGTGTGATGACCGGTGGTGGTGGCCGGTTAGGGTGGGGTAGGTGACAGTAGTCGACACACAGGAGAGAGAAATTATCTCTAAAGGCCGGTTGGTGGTGGCCTTGATCATGTTTTATAATCCTCTAATTCGTAATCTTGGTCCATCTCTAAAGGTCCCCATGCTCTTCTTTAACGAGCTAGAATTTATCTAACTAAAATATTTAATTATATTAAATAATTCCAAATAATCAAATAATTATCTTAAAAGATAATTTAAATAAACTAACACTTAATTTATTTAGCCTAGATAAATAAATAACGACTTATTTATTTTCCTTTAAATAACAACTTTTTTATAATAATCATGACCTGTCTAAATGAAACAATTAAATAACTCTTATTTAATATCCATCGTTTAAATCTTGTCAATTATTGTAACTTGTCGAGTAAAAACAATCAACACCTAAGGTTATTTATTCTCTAATAATCATCATCACAACGCTACTTGATTATTCTCTAATAATAATTACCATAGCGTGTATTTCGTGTTAGATGATTTAACTATTAAACAATCAATACTTTTCGCTCTCGGTGTATCCTTGGATCGTACCTTGATAGCGGTGTTGTAGAATTTCATTACTTGGGTATGTTATTCTAATAGTTTCAATTGGGTTTAATTGCAAAAGGTGTTTTCGTACAAACACTCTATGGTTGGTTTTTTTTTTGTGTGTGTGTATCTAGACTCTTGGGTGGGTAATGGGATTGGGTGCTAAACCACTAATTGGTTGCACCTAAACCCGGACCACGGTTCACGCGGAAGAACTATCCGCGTAATCAAGGAAACGTCCGCACTAAGTGATGAGTTAACTACCCTCCTACAACCACAGAGCAATATCCGCGCGCGGAGCAGTAAAAGCAGTAATCATTCCAATGTTTCCTTATTTATAGATTTCCTTAAGTACTTTATTAATATAGTCTAGGGTAGTGGAGACAACCCTAATCGGGCCTGGCCCATTATGATTAGGGATTTGGGTAATGGTGGCATACGTCCACCTCTATATAAGGGATCACATCCCTAATAAAGAGGACACTTTTTGCTAACCCGAAGAGCTATCACTGATAGTATCTCCATTCACCCCGTTTTTGTTATAAACTACTACCTTGTGTAGTCGTCTCCCTACCCATATCATATTCGTGTTTGCAGGTCGGTTACATCCATAAAGATGCTAGTGAAGGATCAGTCCTGTGGAAATCGTTTTATCATCATCCCTTCAAGGAGGTTAGACTATTTGTTTCTTCATTGGCGCCATCATCGTCGGTTTTTTCATCTTTCAAATTAGTACTCATGGATCCGGCGACTGAGGCAAACTACAACACTGTTGACGCTGAAGCTACAATTCAAGACAATGTTAATGTCGTCACACCAACCACTGTGACAAAGAATGTGAACCAGAAGCAACCAGCTAGCCCATTCCAATTTTTCTCGTCCAGAGGTGGGACAACAGCTCCTAAGAAGAAACAGAATGACCAACTCCTGCTAGATCCAGATGAATGGTTAGCCAGATAGAATGCCAAGAAAATAGCAGAGTACCAGAAGATGGTCATGGAAAAGGCCAAACTGGATACTCGTAAAGCTTTGAGTTATGGTACTCTAGGAGATGACCAGGACACACTTCCTGAGGATAACAATGGTCGTCCTCCATCAGGGCCTTTCCAGGCGGTACGTGGTGGAGATCGTGGTAGAAATACTCACGTTCAGGACCACATCAATTTGGACGAGGAACCTGACGGCTATGAATTTGAGGACGAGGTTCAGCATGAATCTAACCGCAAGAAACGCTCCAAGTCAGTTGCTAGCAATCATGCACGCCCAGACGACGATCTATACAAGCCTTATCGCCCCCAACACATTTGTAGAAAGATCTAAGTTCTGTGCGCGCATAGCTTTGGCTCCAATGCCTCATGAATGTAAATCCCAAGCACCATTGGGAAGTATGACGGGTTACGTGACCCATATGATCACTTGCATGCTTTTGACTGCGCAGGAAGCTCTAAACCGTGGCCCGTCCAAGCTTGGTGTCACCTATTTATTCAAACCCTAACAGGCACAACTAGGGTTTGGTATGAAAGTTTGCCTGTGGGAAGCCTGGTTGACTTTGACGATTTGATCAAGAAATTCAAGAACCACTTCTCGCACCTCCGAAAGAACAAGAAAGACAAAGCGCATATTTTGTTGTGCACACGGAATGACAATGAAGCACTGGAGGACTACATAGTCCGGTACAACAAGGAAGCCCTCCAACTGGGGTGCGGAGAAGAACTTACCATGCTAGCGTTCATACATGGCGTTCGGAATGATGATCTAATGAAGTGTCTTATTGGGAAAGATGGTGTGCCCGAGGCTTGGGATGAGGTCATTGAGGCCGCAAAGGTGTACGCGTCCTCGGAACGCTCCTTTATGCGTACAAAGAACTTCCACCATAACAACAATCATAATGCGGGTCCCAACAACAAGGGAAAGGGAAAGGGAAAGCAGTCCGTGTGGTCAAGAATCTTGGGTGCAACAGACGAAGGCAAATATTCTTCTGCGCATGATGCGCGTAATTATTTGAACTCCAAGCACCTGCGTGATCAGAAGACACACCCGAAGAAAAATTATGATTGGACCCCATTGTCAAAAACGCCCTCTGAAGTCCTGAAGACTGAACAAATCCAGTTCCCAAAGCCAAGGGAGCTGAGTCGTGATAGAAGAGACGTGGACACGTCAAAGTACGGCGAGTATCATGAAGACTATGGCCACCTGACGGATAATTGCTATAGTTTAAAGATAGAGATTGAAAATGCAATCAAATCAGGTCAATTAGCTCACCTGGTTAAGAACATGCGGAAGAATCCAAAAGAGCATGCTGACGGAGCAGAGCCCTCCCACAAAAAGATCCGCAATCTTAACACGCACCACAACCACCATACTCTGCGTTATCATTGCAACATGACTCACCGCGGATATCAAAACAAGAGAGCCTTCAACACCGTATATGATGACTCCTGGAAAGAGGCAGATGTTGTTATGCCACGAGTCAAAGAGGGAGCCTCTTCTACAGCTCCGTTAATCATCACAGGGGTCATAGGACATTACCGTACACGGTATATGTTTCTGGATAATGGCAGTAGCACAGATATCATGTACCAGCAATGTTTCAATCAGTTGGACGAAGAAGATAAGGCAATGGTTACACTCCCGGTCACACTGATGGACGGGAGACTCTTGAGAACATAAATCTGTGACTACATGGTCCTACCCGTTAATTCGTCACATGATGTCCTTCTAGAATGGGAGGGCCTAGCAAAATTCAACTGCAATGCCTCAACACCACACCAAATGGTTGGTTTTCCTACTCGGAATGGCGTGGCATTCATACGCGGAAACAAGAACTGCTATACCATTGATGCGCAGAAGCCTGCAAAAATACTGAAACCAACTATCCGTACTGAGCCGGAAAAATAGGTTATCAACCATAAATTCCCGGATCAGACAGTTGTCATTGGCCCAGTAATCTTCAACACAATTCACACTCACCTGAAGCAACTCCTCATCAAGAATATGGACGTGTTCGCCTTCCAGCCAGCAGATATGGTGGGAATTCCGCGTCACATTGCGGAACACAAGCTTAATGTTTATAAAACAGTTGAACCAATCGTCCAAAAGAAGCGCAGCATGGGGCCGGAGAAAACAAAGGCCATGAACGAGCAAGTGACAGAGTTATTAAAGGCAGGGATTCTGCACAAAACACGATATCAAACAAGGGTGGCTAATCCAGTCATGGTGAGAAAGTCAAATGGAAGTTGGCATATGTGCGTGGAGTACAAAGATCTAAAAGTTGATTCTTTGGCACCATTCCGATTCATGTGCTTTCTCGATGCTTACAAGGGCTATCTTCTGATACAAATGGCTAAGGAAGATGAAGACAAAACAACATTCCATACCGATACGGGCACCTACTGTTACACAAAGATGCCATTCGGTCTCAAGAATGCAGGGGCCACGTACCAGCGTTTGATGGACACTGCTTCGTCAAGCAAATCGGAGTCAACCTCGAGGTCTATGTCGACGACCTCGTCATTAAAAGCAGAGAGGAAGATCAAATGTTATAAGACATTCAAAAGACTTTCGATCAGCGTCGCAGTGTTTGGATGAAGCTAAACCCAAACAAGTGTTCTTAGAAATAGAAGAGGGAAAGTTCTCGGGTGTCATTGTAACTAAAGATGGGTTCCGCGCGAACCCGGAGAAGATTCAAGCAATTGAACGCATGCCATCTCCGTCATCCGTAAAGGAAGTATAGACGTTAATGGGACGTCTGGTAGCTTTGAATCGCTTCTTGTCAAATTACGCTTCCAAGTCATTCCCTTTCGTGGATACCCTTAACAATTGTCTCAAGAAATGCAACTTTAAATGGACCGCAGAGGCGGAGAAGGCCTTCAAAGAAATAAAAGAATGCTTGAGCAACCTGCCGACACTCACAGCACCTCTTCAAGAGGAGTCACTGACGCTTTACTTATCCGTCACAGACAGGGCGGTGGGCGCAGTTCTAATGGTTGGCCGAAAGGGTGTATAAACCCCAGTCTATTATGTCAGTCGGACACTGCTTGATGCGGAAACCCGGTACTTGATAATGAAGAAGCTCGTCCTAGCGCTGGTACATGCTTCGAGAAGACTGCGCAGATACTTTCAGGGTCAGCCCATCAACGTCTTAACTAATTTTCGAATCAATGACATCCTGCGTAAACCAGAACTTTCAGGTCGACTGGAAAAATGGGCTATTGAGTTAGGTGAACACTCAATAACATACAAGACAAAGCCATCTTTCAAGGGGCAAATCCTCGCAGAATTCGTCATAGAAGTTCCTGCAGACAAGATTGCCGAATGCCAACAAGAAGCCTCACCAAGCCCTGCACCATATATGTAAAAAAAAGTGGGAACTATTCACAGACGGTGCATGCAATGATGATGGGGCCGGGGCAGGATTACGCCTGACAACCCCAGATGGCAAGGAATTCACGTATGCTATCCGACTAGATTTTCCGACCACTAACAATGAGGCGGAGTGTGAAGCTCTATTGGCAGGACTGCGCATCGCCAAAAAGATGGGGGAACAACACATATTTATGGTTCTTACGAAGCAAGAGAACCCTCAATGATCTTATACTTGGAGCATACCAAGAAGCTGATGTGTAGCTTCAGTTATTGCAAAGTTAACCACATTAAGCGGAGCCAAAATAAGCCAGCGGATGCATTGAGCAAGATGGCCTCAACGGTTTTTGATCACTTGGCCAAGGACATGCGGGGAGAAGTGTTAAATCAGCCGTCTGTGCCTCATAGGCAAGTGAATGTAATTCAGACGGGAAAGAGTTCATAGATAACCCCAATTATGGCCTACTTAACCAAGCGAATTCTCCCAGACAACAGAGCAAAGGCCCGCAAGCTTCAGAACAAGGCACTGCATTATCAGGTTATTGACGGAACGTTGTATCACCGCTCGTATCTAGGACAACTGTTACGTTGTGTTGACTCCGCAGAAGCCACATACCTCCACAAAGATATCCACGAAGGTTCCTGCGTACTACACACTGCTCCAAGAATGGTGGTAGCCAAACTGATGAACGCGGGATATTATTGGCCCGACATGCACATGGACGTAGTGCAGAACTGCGCAAATGCGACGCCTACCAACGGCACGCACCAGGAACTCTCCGACCAAAGAACAATTTGGTACTGGTCACGGCTGCTTGACCATTTCAAAAATGGGCCATTGACCTAGTGGGACCTTTTCCCGCAGCCCTGGCAACATCAAGTACTTGTTGGTGGCAACTGATTACTTTACTAAGTAGGTAGAAGCCAAAACTTTAGCCTCAATCGATGTACGCAGCATCAAGAAATTCATATGGGAGTTCATCATTTGCAGGTTTGGCTTAGCACTGGAGATAGTAAGTGATAATGGCACGCAGTTTGCGGACCAACATTTGCAAAAATGGATTGCTACCATGATCATCAAGCAAGTATTTACTTCCGTGGCGCATCCTCAAGGTAACGGACAAGTTGAACGTGCGAACCAGAGCATTGTTGAAGGCATCAAAGCCAAACTCGGAAAAAAACGCACCGGTTGGATGGATGAGCTCCCTCATGTTCTATGGGCTCATCGCACATCGTCCAAAACTAGCAACGGGGAGACACCGTTTAGCCTAACGTATGGCACGGAAGCAGTAATACCCGCAGAGGTAAGATGCCCATCTCCATGGGTATTGCTAGCTCAAAACAAAGGTAATGATAAAGAGTTGAGAATGAACCTAGATTTGCTAGAAGAGCGTCGGGACATGGTTTCCATTCGAGAGACCAACTACAAAAGACAACTGGAGAAATACTACAATGCGCGGGCCAAAGCGTATGCTTTCTGCGTTGGTGACTATATTTTTTTTTGCAGTAATGAGGCATCCAGCGCGGATAAGCCCGGCAAGCTTGCTCACAACTGGGAAAGCCCGTACAAGATACAAGAAGTTCTCAGCAAAGGTGCTTATGCCCTTGAATGTTTGGATGGTACACCAATACCACGCACTTGGAATGCGACACAACTACGCATTTGTTACATTTAAGTTTTGTTTATGTTCTAGCTTTGTAATAACGGCTTATGGCCCATTGACGTTATGATCGAATAAAAGCATGTTTTTAATCAATGGTATTTTTTCATTGTGATACAAGACGAAAAGTAAGAAAACACACAATACAGAAGGCATGGAAAATACATATAAAGTGGCATCATATATATTCATCCAACACTTTAGATCGACCATACAAAAGAGTGGTTCGGAGAAAAATGCTATCCTATAGAATTATATCATCTTCATACGGAGCACAAAACATGATTATCACTATCTATATATGCATTGGCAAATCTATGGGTTTGGAGCATGTTCCTATCCACCCTCCACTCGGCAAAACTTAAGCTTTGGAGTTTTTGGAACATCACCAAGTTCTGAAAACTTCTTCATCTTTAAGGGCCGTCCATCTGACGTCCCTTGATCATCCAAATCATCGGGTTGCACGTTTTCTTGTGCCAACAAATGCCCACAATACTCAGCTAATCTATCAAAAGCATCCGGGGGCATTCCAACATTGGGGGGAGGGGTAGACAACTCTAGGACCCCTTCAACGGCTGCTTTCTTAGCTTTGCTAAGATTAAGTTGTTGTGTAGGCGACGCCATTTTATTTGTGACAATGAAGGAAGTAAAGCAGAAAAAGTAAAGAGTAATTGATTTTTTGTTAATCCAGAATTTACCTTCTATAGGAAATCAAGTACATTCCATTAATTACCATTAATGGAAAGGCACTTGATTAACCCTAGTAGGTTGACAGTGGTCTCGTCAGCAACTGACAGGAGCCGCCACACTTGTCACTTCACCAATAGAGGACGTCACCCTATGTCTGACACCCGTCGGCCCATGATTACACTATCCGCAACAAGTAAAACTTAAAAACACAAAGACAGTGTCATCCACGAACTCACCCAAAGTAAAGATTGTTCAAAATATTACAAGCGTTAAAACAAGAGGTAAGACAGTCAAATACAATCAATTATAATCTGTGATATCAAGGTATGTATCCACATCATCCTTGTCAGTAGCTTCATCGTGCGTACCACCACCAGCAGCTGCGGAGGACGACCCACCTTCTCCGCGTAGCTCCCAAACAGGATCTTTTGTCTTCATACATTGGTCAACAAGTTCAAACACATCGAAGGTGAGCGTTTCAAACTCCTCTTGCGCGGCCAGCACTTCTGCTTCATAAGGGTTGCCATAATACGACCCATCTTCAAGCTTCAAGTCGGCGACATGGTGATAGAAACCTTCGTTGAAGCTCAACTGAAGTTCGTTCCTCATTGAAGCACCACCAATCTTTGCAACAGCATCCCCAAATTTGGGCTCGTTCCAAACGCGCTTGAAAATCTACAAGAAATTACAAAGTTTCGTACGGGAATACATCGCATAAGGCGGAATCATTAATAAAAAGACACTTACCCCCTAGATACCATATTGTATCATCCAGTTTACACGCTCACGTGTATCATTGACAACATGGGAAGCACCTTGCAGGGCTTTTTGTGTCTGTTTTAAATTCACCTCCAACTGAACACGCGAAGAGTCTAACAATGCCTTTTCCTCTTCCAAGCGGCCTTTGTCCTTGACAAGAGAATCGTTCTGTGACTCCAACTCAGAAATCCGAGAAGTAGCATTCAACAGCGCCTGATGCTGTTCATTAAACTTCATTATGGTCTCCGACAGTTCAGCTTGTTTGGCATCATAGGCTTTGCGCTTCTCCTTAGCTTCCTGGGTCATCCAAGCTCTACAGCAGCGCGGCCGCGTTCAATTTCCAAATTAGTCCGTTCACAGGAATCCTTCCAAAGCTTCGCTGACTCCGCCTTTTCAGCTTTCAGCTTCCTCACTTCCTCTTTCGCAGAGCGGGCCCGCTGTTTGTACTGTTCAACCTCGGTTTTTATATTAGTACGCGCATGCTGAAACTCTCTTTCTCTGCGCAGTAGAGACTCCTGTGCATTCTTCAAATTTTGCCACGGACGCAAGAATTCATCCTCTCGTCGAATCAGAGAACCAAAACCTCCAACATGCAGGGCAAGGTTCATGCTCATATCTGGAAACAATGACCGACGATCTATGCTGTCTTAGTAGTCGCGCTCGCTGGGAGGCACAACATAGGTTGCAAACTCCTCGGCATGTAAGGGATTGTTGAAGCGAGTTGTCTGTCTGATGTCCCACCGGGGTTGGTACGACTTGTTCGGATCATAATCGAGTGGTGCAATCCTGCTTTTACCACTCCCAGGCCCTCCTGACCCACGGACATCCTTAGAAACCTCAAAGATTGGTTTCTTGGGAGGAACAACAGAGCTTTCGGAGGTTTTCTTGGGCTTGTCCACATTCTCCTCCAAAGCAGTAGGCCTGCCCGGCTTGGAAGGATTCACACCAACACTTTCTTTCTCGAGGTCTGTATGGCTCATAAGGAGATCTTGCATGTCAACATTCTCCTTCGTCGAGGAAACATCATCAACCGTTTTCTTTCCCTTAGCTTTCTCCAAGTTCTTCTGAAGCGTCGTATCTTTAGTGAGGATCGACTGCTGAGGATCCTCCACATTCTCCAGATTTGTCAACTCTTGTGGACGATCAGCAAACTCCAAGTTTACAACTTCTTTCTCAACTTGCTTGATTTCCTCCACAACTGGTTGCTCTTACTCAGAGGGTTTCTCTATTATTATTAGGTCTTGATCAGGAACATTTTTCGTTGAAGACGTTCCAGCTACGCACAAGGAGAAGAAAAAACGAACTCAACACGTACACATTTGCGAATAGACAGTATATCTTAAAAACTTAACTTACCAGCAACATGCTTCATAGACTTGATACGGATAGGAGCCTGCTTAGGGGGTGGTTTCATTGTCATCCTAACCTTTGGGCCTTTAGGCGCAATAGGAGGTGGGACCACATCCACGGGAACCGCAGCAACAGGTTTCTACACATCCGTCCGCGTACTTTCAACTGTGGGTCTGGGCACTTGAACTTGCGTCTGCGCAAATGTGTCCATCCGTTTATGAAATAATTCCGCAGGCACACCCTCCGACGTGGGCCCCAGAGATTGTCGCCTAGAACGTTTATGGTCAAGGTTTTCATCTGGATCCGTGGCTTCATCCTCCTCCGGCTGCACGGAGGACGTTTCAACCTCCTTGCTCTGCTTCGAGCGCTTCCTATGCTTCTTCGGCCCTGTGCCTGCAATCAACACATCAAAGTGTTCATAGCAACATTTATGAAACTCCCAAATGTAACTTAAAATTCACCTGTACAAGCTAGTTTCTTACGCCCCTGAGAGTGCGCCTCCAAATCAATTACTACTCTGTTAAGAGGTTGCAGACCTACTCCTGTCACGAAGGGCGCGGGATGTCAATACACAGCACACTTACACAACTGCGCACCCTTCTGGCGCAGGAGGTGTTCGTTACAACAATAGTTAACAACTTGGTTTTAGTCAAACAGCTAACTAACCTGTTCTGCTGTAATGCCTTGGGGGATCCACAAGTTGGGGCATCAAAAAGTTCACTTTTAGCTGCTCGACCAAAGGAGTAGCCTCTTTCGGTACAGTATTGTACACCACTTTCGCAGCACCCCGCTGCTCGAACAACGCAAACTTGCTCATTCCTATACCCATCATAACAAGTGCCATGAATAAGAACGTCAACCAACACATATTAATATAAAACTACAAAGACAAACCTTCTTCAGGCACGCAGGGATCATAACCTTTTGGACTGTCCAACCGACTCAGCCCCAACATCGCCAACACCTCCTCAGGGCACTTATACATTAAAAACGGAGTGGCATGCGCACAGAGTGACTTATACCAGCCCGGATGCTTGTAATCAGCCATTGGAGGAAACTTTGCAATCCTCTCCTTCACGCCGACGGCCATCCACTGTAACGACAACGGGATGACCTCTCGGTTTATATAGAAAAACTTTTCCTTCCACTCATACATGGATTTGGCTGTCTCAGACACAAGTTGGGTCACTTTCCTCCGAGCAGCAAGGCTGTACCATCCAGGCCCACCACGAACTTCCTCCAAAACGTAGAATACATTCAACTTTTCAAAAGTGGGCTCCATATCTAAAGATCGACATGTAGCCTCAAAGTTGATTATCCGTGACAACCCAAATGGAGTCATCTGGATGGGATGCACGCCATACTTGAGCAAAACTTGGGCCAAGAAATTTGTAGTGGGGAGCCGAAAACAACACTTTGTAAAAAAACACCTCGTACAAGGTTATTTTCCCCTTTGTAGCCTCAAAGCAGTCTTGCCCTCAGCCGGTAATTCCGGTTCCCAGGGAGCATCAATGCCATACTGATCAAGAAACGTAGCAAACGACATGGCATCCCACTTGATGGTGGTAATTTCAATACTTTTATAAGAGGATTCTTCTTTGGAATGTTCAGAGGCATTCGATTGTTCAACATGGACGCCTGATTCATGAGACATTAGGGAAAGACGATTGAAGAGTGTTCAAGAAGATTGGTGAGACAGAGAAGAAATCTTGAACAGGTTGGAAGACAAAAAGGAAATGTGTGGAAAGTGGGAAATGGGATTTTTTTGAAATGATTATATAGTGTGTGCAATTAATGACGCTGATGTCAACATAGGTGGGGGTGAACGACTTTTGAATCACCTGGCTAACAAGCGGCTGATACGTGTTTCGGGGCAGTCGGAGAGACGGCACACGCACCGTCATGCGCACACGCGCCTGACACATAGGCGGAAATGCGTCTGATGGGACGTTACCTGTTTCTGTGCACGTCCCTTCAATTCTGACACAACGCTGCCACCTTTTCAACTTCGTAGGGGGGAATTCACAACTGTCCTCCACCTCTTCGTGGCATGTCTCTTACGCTGCTGAGGACTGACATAACTACAGTAATCCTGTTCTTCGCATTCCGCATAGATCCCCACTCCGCAACAATGTGTGCACACATTACGTTTCTCGCACCAATACACAACTTTCGCTACCAAGGAAGGATGAGTTGTCATCCAACAATCACTTTTATGAGTCCAGCATCCATCCTCTCCCCTCACAAACTCGGAACTAGGAAGCACACTGGACTGGGGGGACTTGATGGGATTGGGTGCTAAACCACTAATTGGTTGCACCTAAACCCGGACCACGGGTCACACGGAAGAACTATCCGCGTAATCAGGGAAACGTCCGCGCCAAGTGATGAGATAACTACCTTCCTACAATCACGGAGTGATATCCGCGCGTGGAGCAGTAACAGCGGTAATCGTTCCAATGTTTCCTTATTTATAGATTTCCTTAACTACTTTACTAATACAATCTAGGGTAGTGGAGACAACCCTAATCAGGCCTGGCCCATTATGATTAGGGTTTTGGGTAATGGTGGCGTACGTCCACCTCTATATAAGGGACCACATCCCTAATAGAGATGACACTTTTTGCTAACCCAAAGAGCTATCACTGATAGTATCCCTAATCCCGTTTTTGTTATAAACTACTACCTTTTGTAGTAGTCTCCCTACCCATATCATATTCGTGTTTGCAGGTCGGTTACATCCATAAAGCTCCTAGTGAAGGATCAATCCTGTAGAAATCATAGTCTCATCATCCCTTCAAGGAGGTTAGACTATTTGTTTCTTTGGTGGGCGATCCAGAGTATGGTCTTGATTTGTTCGTACACATGTTTTCTCCGACACAAATTCTAAATATGTATGAAACTTACTAGTAAACGTGAATGATAAGAACTGTTGATACAACGGTATAGGGACAGATAATAAGTGTTCTTTATTGATATAATAATTTACTTTACCTAGGAAGGTCTAAGGTTAAGTGATTACAAAAGGGGAGTGCAATGTGTAATTGGAGAAGTGGTTAAAAGAAAGGAAAGAAGTAAGATTACAACAAAGGAAGTAAATTGCAAGTACAGGGGAAGTAAGAGAGAGAGAGGGAGAGAGAGAGAGAGATATATATATATATATAGAGAGAGATGCAGCCCAATGGTGGTATTTATAACCACAACAAGGGGTTGCATTCTCCAATGCTGACCCGTGACTTCTGGAAAAATGGAAGGTTAGCGTGCTCCTTATGCTTCCACAGAGTTTCCTTTGCTTGGATCATTCTCATTTGGATAATTGTCTTGACTGGCGTGCTCTTGCTGCCAGAAGCCTTTACATATTGCTTTCCCCAAGTTTGATTTGTGACCATATTTCTCGATGCATATGCATTTGATCCCCTCAACAGGAGGAGATACCACTTTCGGCATGGCTTTCCTACTATTACACTTCTTATTGTTATCTTTGGACGGTTGTACATTGATCTTTTTATCAAGAGGAAATGCCTCCTCCTTTACTGATTTCCTATCATTTCCTATTATTCCCCTCTAAGTTAGTTTCGGAGAGATGGGTTTGACCCTACCCACGTCGTCAAGAACCATTAGAGTATTTATGCTTAAACTAGAGTAATTATTCTCGACCATAATTACTTTATGATTAAAGATCAAAACACAAATGCAATTATCATATAAATGATAAAAAGTGAGGGAAACTAAAAAAAGAGCCCGCTGTCATTTTTGTAAATATACGTTTGAGTTTTCTAGAAATTATATAATTACTCTAGAATATGTTTGAGTTGGATCAGAATTATGCTAAAGTAATTATATAAGTTTACTCTATGATATGTTTGAGTTGTATTAGAATTACTATAAAGAAATTATATAAATACGCATATCATTTAACTATATTAGGATACGTTGGAGTTAGATCAGATACTCAAGTGATTATATAATTACTCTAAAAAGGAATACATTGTAATTTACACCGTTATAGTTTAGAGGTGACACCGTTAGTCTGATGTTAGTTAGAATGTCAATAGAATGACTGTTTTCCCTTGTTTTGTTCAATAACTATTAAATTGAGCCTAATATTCACCACCACCATGCCCCAACCAATACCACAGCCACCCCAAACGTTTGTGTGAGTTCTCTGAAGAGGGAAATATAGAGTTATGTATAGAGAGAAGCCAACCACCATTCAACCATCATCTCCACCATACAACAACCTCTAAGTTAACGACCTCCACCAGAAACACCCACATGCTAGCAACCCTAATCCACAACCATGTTGACCCATAACCACCGTACACTCCTTACCATTCACTTCCAACCCACAACAACCCCACCTAGGACCTTCATCACCAATGCGCACCACCGTTCACCATCAAAGTACTGTCATCCTCAGCCTCACCAACACCTGTGACAAAATCCTAACACCAAACCCCCTTCAACTACCATCTTTCAACCATCAGCACCAACCTTCATCGCACTTTAACACCACCTCCATAAAACCTCCTTCTTTGAGCGAGCCCTGCCACAAAAATACAGCTCCAACCATTGGTTCCAAAGCAACATTCATATCAATCAAACCATGATCATTCATGAATTAGTAATTGATTTAGATGAGAATTGATGAATGCGTTTGTCTACTAGATTCTTGGGTTTGATGTGGATGAGAGGATAGATTGTTGTTGGTACAACAATGGTTATTTACCATCTACCTCAACCCACTGTATGAAACCCTAACCCTTAAAGATCCCTCCACCTTTCCAACGTGAACCAACCCTCCAACACCCACCTGCTATCCTCCAGTGACCTCCGGCGAAGCAACAATCATCTGCTTCACATCTAGATCTCCAATTGTTTGAACATATCATTTCCTCTATCGACACAATGAATAGGTGCAATGGCCAAACGATGGAGATTGATGCTGCAGAGCTCTGTGAAATTTTTTTGAAACAGATGAACATTTGTAACTAATTTGCCTGGAAATCAATCCAAATGTTAAACGGGAGAGAAGGAGGGGGGATGTATCGGGTGCAATATTACAGGAATATCAACTTTAATGTATGAGTAAACGGAAGTTACAAGGAAAGGTGCAAAGAAAAAAGAAACTAAAATAGAGGGGCTCAGGAAGCAAAAAATCATAAGAAGGGGTGCAACCTGATGTCGCGCCTAAACAATAAGGGTGCAAATTGCACTTTACTCTTGAAAAATGTAGTGTTATTTACCATTATGTCCTCGGATTTCCTTTTTTAAGTTTCCTTCACTTCGTATGATAAATCCATTTATACAATAATAATAACCTGACCTATTACATTACCCTAATAGGGTCAAGTTATCCTATATAGTGTAACAAAAATTAGAAGGGTGAGAAAGATACAAAAAAACACAATAGATCATGAAAGATGACACAACAAGACGCAAAATATGACACAATGCCAAACAATATAAAAAAATGCTTAAGACTATGTGGTGTGGTGGAGGCAAGGCTTGGGAAGCCTTGCTGCCACGTCATGAAAAAGTGGGTCCCACAAGAGCTTAGTCCTTTTTAGGACTACTCAAGGGTGTGGGGGTAGTCCTCCACTCCCTTTGTAGCCTTCAAAGCAGTATTGCCCTCAGCCGGTAATTCCGGTTCGCAGGCAGCATCAATGCCATACTGATCAAGAATCGTAGCAAACGACATGGCATCTCACTTGATGGTGGTGGTCTCAATACTTTTTGAATAGGATTCTTCTTTGGAATGTTCAGAGGCTTTCGATTGTTCAACATGGATGCCTGATTCTTGAGACATTAGGGAAAGACGATTGAAGAGTGTTCAAGAAGATTGGTGAGACAGAGAAGAAATCTTGAACAAGTTGGAAGACAAAAAGGAAATGTTTGGAAAATGGGAAATGGGATTTTTTTGAAATGATTATATAGTGTGTGCAATTAATGACGCTGATGTCAGCATAGGTGGGGGTCAACGACTTTTGAGTCACCTGGCCAACAAGCGGCTGACACGTGTTTCGGGGCAGTCGGATTGACGGCACACGCACCGTCATGCGCACGCGCGCCTGACACATAGGCGGAAACGCGTCTGATGGGACGTTACCTGTCAGTGTGCACGTCCCTTCAATTCTGACATAACGCTGCCAACTTTTCAACTTCGCACGGGGGGATTCACAACTGTCCTCCACCTCTTCGTGGCGTGTCTCTTGCGCTGCGGAGGACTGACGTAACTATAGTAATCCCGTTCTCCGCATTCCGCATAGATCCTCACTCCGCAACAATGTTTGCACACATTACATTTCCCGCACCAATACCCAACTTTTGCTACCAAGGAAGGATGAGTTGTCATCCAACAATCACTATTATGAGTCCAGCATCAATCCTCTCCCCTCACAAACTCGGAACTAGGAAGCACACTAGACTGGGGGGACTTGTTGGGATTGGGTGCTAAATCACTAAATGGTTGCACCTAAACCCGGACCACGGGTCACATGGAAGAACTATCCATGTAATCAAGGAAACGTCCGCGCCAAGTGATGAGATAACTACCTTCCTACAATCACGGAGCGATATCCGCGCATGGAGCAGTAAAAGCGGTAATCGTTCCAATGTTTCCTTATTTATAGATTTCCTTAACTACTTTACTAATATAATCTAGGGTAGTGGAGCAACCCTAATCAGGCCTAGCCCATTATGATTAGGGTTTTCGGTAATGGTGGCATACGTCCACCTCTATGTAAGGGACCACATTCCTAATAGAGATGACACTTTTTGCTAACCCAAAGAGCTATCACTGATAGTATCCCTATTCATCCCGTTTTTGTTATAAACTACTACCTTGTGTAGTTGTCTCCCTACCCATATCATATTCGTGTTTGCAGGTCGGTTACATCCATAAAGCTGCTAGTGAAGGATCAATCCTGTGGAAATCATAGTCTCATCATCCCTTCAAGGAGGTTAGACTATTTGTTTCTTCGATGGGCGATCCAGAGTACGGTCTTGATTTGTTCGTACACATGTTTTCTCCGACACAAATTCTAAATATGTATGAAACTTAATAGTAAACGTGAATGATAATAACTTTTGATACAACGGTATTGGGACAGAGAATAAGTGTTCATTATTGATATAATAATTTACTTTACCTTGGAAGGTCTAAGGTTAAGTGATTACAAAAGGGGAGTACAATGTGTAATTGGAGAAGTTGTTAAAACAAAGAAATGAAGTAAGATTACAACAAAGGAAGTAAATTGCAAGTACAGGGGAAGTATGAGGGAGAGAGAGAGAGAGATGCAGCCCAATTGTGGTATTTATAACCACAACAAGGGGCTGCATTCTCCAATGCTGACCCGTGACTTCTGGAAAAATGGAAGGTTAGCAGGCTCCTTATGCTTCCACAGAGTTTCCTTTGCTTGGATCATTCTCATTTGGATAATTGTCTTGACTGGCGTGCTCTTGCTGCCAGAAGTCTTTACATATCGCTTTCCACAGGTTTTACTTGTGACCATATTTCTCTATGCATATGCATTTGATCCTCTCAACAGGAGGAGATACCTCTTTTGGCATGGCTTTCCTACTATTACACTTCTTATTGTTATCTTTGGACGGTTGTACATTGATCTTTTTATCAAGAGGAAATGCATCCTCCTTTACTGATTTCCTGTCATTTCCTATTATTCCCCTCTAAGTTAGTTTCGGAGAGATGGGATTGACCCTACCCACGTCGTCAAGAACCATTAGAGTACTTATGCTTAGACTAGAGTAATTATTCTCGACCATAATTACTTTATGATTAAAGATCAAAAGACAAATGCAATTATCATACAAATGATAAAAAATGAGGGAAACTAAAAAAAGAGCCCGCTGTCATTTTTGTAAATATACGTTTGAGTATTCTAGAAATTATATAATTACTCTGGAATATGTTTGAGTTGGATCAGAATTATGCTATAAAGTAATTATATAAGTTTACTCTATGATATGTTTGAGTTGTATTAGAATTACTATAAAGTAATAATATAAATACACAAATCATTTAACTATATTAGGATACGTTGGAGTTAGATCAGATACTCAAGTGATTATATAATTACTCTAAAAAGGAATAAATTGTAATTTACACCTTTATAGTTTAGAGGTGACACCGTTAGTCTGATGTTAGTTAAAATGTCGACAGAATGACTGTTTTGCCCTTGTTTTGTTCAATAACTATTAAATTGAGCCTAATATTCACCACCACCATGCCACAACCAATACCACAGCCACCCCAAACGTTTGTGTGAGTTCTCTGAAGAGGGAAATATAGAGTTATGTATAGAGAGAAGCCAACCACCGTTCAACCATCATCTCCACCATACAACAACCTCTAAGTTAACGACCTCCACCAGAAACACCCACATGCTAGCAACCCAAATCCACAACCATGTTGACCCATAACCACCGTACACTCCTTACTGTTCACTTCCAACCCACAACAACCCCACCTAGGACCTTCATCACCAATGCGCACCACCGTTCACCATCAAAGTACTGTCATCCTCAGCCTCACCAACACCTGTGACAAAATCCTAACACCAAACCCCCTTCAACTACCATCTTTCAACCATCAGCACCAACCTTCATCGCACTTTAACACCACCTCCATAAAACCTCCTTCTTTGAGCGAGCCCTGCCACAAAAATAGAGCTCCAACCATTGGATCCAAAGCAACATTCATATCAATCAAACCATGATCATTCATGAATTAGTAATTGATTTAGATGAGAATTGATGAATGCGTTTGTCTACTAGCGTCTTGGGTTTGATGTGAATGAGAGGATAGATTGTTGTTGGTACAACCATGATTATTTACCATCTACCTCAACCCGCTGTATGAAACCCTAACCCTTAAAGATCCCTCCACCTTTCCAACGTGAACCAACCCTCCAACACCCACCTGCTATCCTCCAGTGAACTCCGGCGAAGCAATAATCATCTGCTTCACATCTAGATCTCCAATTGTTTGAACAATTCACTTCCTCTATCGACACAATGAATAGGTGCAATGGCCAAACGATGGAGATTGATGCTGCAGAGCTCTGTGAAATTTTTTTGAAAAAGACGAACCATTGTAACTAATTTGCCTGAAAATCGATCCAAATGTTAAACGAGAGAGAAGGACGGGGGATGTATCGGGTGCAATATTACAGGAATATCAACTTTAATGTATGAGTAAACGGAAGTTACAAGGAAGGGTGCAAAGAAAAAAGAAACTAAAATAGAGGGGCTCAGGAAGCAAAAAATCATAAGAAGGGGTGCAACCTGATGTCGCGCCTAAACAACAAGGGTGCAAATTGCACTTTACTCTTGAAAAATGTAGTGTTATTTACCATTATGTCCTCGGATTTCCTTTTTTTAAGTTTCCTTCACTTCGTATGATAAATCCATTTATACAATAATAATAACCTGACCTATTACATTACCCTAATAGGGTCAAGTTATCCTATACAGTGTAACAAAAATGAGAAGGGTGAGAAGGATACAAAAAATACAATGGATCACGAAAGGTGACACAACAAGCCGCAAAATATGACACAATGCCAAACAATATAACAAAATGCTTAAGACTTTGTGGTGTAGTGGAGGCAAGGCTTGGGAAGCCTTGCCGCCACGTCATGAAAAAGTGGGTCCCACAAGAGCTTAGTCCTTTTTAGGACTACTCAAGGGTGTGGGTGTAGTCCTCCACTCCCATTGGTCACATATTAATTTCATTTTCTAATTTTTAAAATAGTAAATAATTAAAATAAATAAAATAAAAGTGACATAATATTTAAAAAAATAAACGTACAAATGAGTTGGTGTGAAGGTAGTAGTAAACAATGGTTGTTGTTGCATTTGCATTTGATGGAATATGTTAGATTGCATAAGTTGTTGCATTTGCATTTAGCTAAGTTGTTGAAACGCATTTGTGGAGGATTGGTTGTAGTTCGGAAATGAGGACGGAACTTCGGGTGGATAACACCCGCTAAAAGTTATCGGGAAGTTCACGTTTTGATTCGGGTTTTGATTTGATGTTTGATTCGGGGTGTTCGGGTTATTTGGGTTATATTGGTTGAAGGGATCCATTTGGATTTTTATATAATTTGAAAGAAAAAGAGTAGAGTAGAAGAGATGTAGGATGTTTTTTAAATAAAAATGGTTGATTTGTAGTTTAAATAAAGTTAATTTTTTTTAATAATAACGGTCATAAGACCGTTGTGCATGGCCCACAAAATCAAATCAACCAATCCCTTTAGCCCGTCCACTTCGTCCATTAATGCCGGTTTGGCCACTCCAACCCCGGTCGGGGCGGTGTTCGCCAAAGGCCGGGTCAAGGACGACCCCCACAACACTTAGTCTAAAAAATTGACACAATGAATTGTATAAATGACAAACTGATAAAAATAAGAAAAAGACATAATAATACATAAAATACACAATGATATAACGTAAATTTTAAAAACTATAACTAAAAATCCAAAAAGCGAAAACCTAAAAACTAAGATCGTAGGGTTCGATAAGACGGTCCGAATACCACTTAAATTAGTTCAATTGGAGTCCGTTTGACTTTTTATTTTTCTTTTACTACGTATTTGATCCTCTAATATACATTGTTTATTTATTTATATAGCATCATGCTCGATTTCAAAATTACATTAAAAGATATAGATTCAATTTACCCGGACACCACCATAATCGATTATATCAATTCAAAATTATGAACTATTTTTGGGGCAAAAAAATGTAATCTAACCGATGATAATCTCAAACAAAAAAAAAGTAAAAAAAAAAAAAGAACTAATTTGAAACCGTAATTCTAGTAGAGGTTACTAAAGATCCGGAACAAATTATTTGACTAAATAGTTGAAGTCATCTGGTTTCCAAACAGAAAAACAAATTGTGCCGCACGTTATAAGCATACCACATACCTCCAAATATTAACAAACCCTAAAAGATTTCATTAACGAACTCTAGAGAGATTAAGAAGCATAGTATCATGAAATTGTTTAGCAAGAGACGAGCATTCACTCTCATAATTCTATTGGTATGTGCAATCTTGTTATCATCATCATGGAGCCTCATTCACACTATAATGCTATGGTATGTCTCCGCTGTAACGAGTTCTTCATCTCACACATTTTGGCGGTCTGCGATCTATGCTTCGTTAGCGGTTGGTGTGATCTTCGGGGTTTTATCTATGGTGGTTGCGTTGGCTGTGGCGGTTCCAGCTGTTATTGTGATTTGGAGTGCTGTTTTGGTTTTGTTGTCCTTTTGTGGGAAGCCGAGGGTGTCTGTGGTGGCCGAGGGGAGGAAACTAACGACGGACATGGGCTGGACGTTCGGGATGGTGGTGATTAAAGAAGGGAATTTGGTTGCTGCGGTGTGTGGTGTTTTAGGGTACTTCTTGTTTGTTAGGTATGGAATGGACCATTGTTTATAAACAGTGGCGAAGCTTGAATAAAATTTTTGCAGACCGAAAGTTACCGGACCCTTAAATTTGGGGATGCGGACTCAATACGTATTAAATTTTCGATCAGAATACTAGTAAATTTACACTACTGAGAAAAAATAACAGAGGGCCCTTGGCCTCTGCTATCCTTCCCCTCTGTTTATAAATGTTCATTTCTAAGTTTCGCTTTCTAAATTTAAATATTAGTTATGTTGGTATAATGAAAACTCAATCATGTCTTGTTGTCGAGTTGAACAATATGTAGCATTGTGAAGTCTACATTTGAGTTGCAAGATAGAAGAACCTGTTAAAAAGTGACCTGATTAAACCCATGATCAAGTCAGTTATGTGTATAAAAAGCTAGAGTGTGAATATGTGAAGTATATTAGAAAAGAGATTATAGTTGAGAGTATGAAAGAGATGTTGCATGTTCAAGTACTGTAAGTAAAATATAGTATTCGAAAGTAAAAAAGTTGATAAAATACAGTACATGTAGCGAAAGTGTTCGGTAAGTTACTTCCCATCCTCTATGGAGGTTATGTGGGGGCCTAATGTGCCAAACTGTATTTAGTATTGGTCGAGATTATATGCCCAATTTGGGACTTACGTCATCAAGTCCCCATAAAAAATACTAATGATGGAGTTCTGACTTATTATGCTAGACTCATCATTTATTAACCAGCCGCCTATGTGTCTTCTTTGTTTTCTTGAGTGTGTGAACCTGCATAAAATTTCTTTGTTTTAGGTATTAATATATGTTTATTGATCCACGTAATTCATTGTTGCAATAACTCTTGTTGTGGACGAACTTGGTCCGTATAGCCCTTACGCTAGAAAACACTTGCTTTTGAGTTTTGACTACCTCGCGTGTGGTTCGGATGATTCTTTGTTGCCAAGATTATTGATCTCTCTGTGATATTGTTTTGTTCGGACATCATCCGGTGGATTTTCACTTCAAGGAATCAAGATTAAATATGTATGTCAATTGTTCCATATAACGATTAATGTTCTAGACATGGTCTAGCATATGTGGTTTCTTTGAATGTTTGAATGTAACATAAACGTACACTATAATATATTCATATAACAGCGTTTTTCCAAAAAAAAAAAAGTATATATTATTGTGTTGGTTTGGTCCTATCTTGATTTGACATATGTATCAAGTAGCCATGCACTTTGATATAAAAAGTTAGCGCATGAGTACTGAATTAGAGAGACAGTTCAACCATATAATAACAAGGCATTTAGCAAGTCATGACTTATTAGAAAGACTACAGGTCAACCAAATAATAATATGGCAATTAACACGACATGACTTAGAGAGACCTCAACCAATTAAGGCAATTAGCTAGTCATGACTGCCTAGAGAGAGCTCAACCAAATAATAATAAGGCATTTAACTCGTCATGAGTTTTTATAGAGATGGCTCAACAAAATAATAATATGGCAATTAGCTTAATTGTCATGACTTCTTAGAGAGACAACTCAACCAAATAATAATAAGGGTGGACGGGGTGGTCCGTAATGACCACCCTGTGATGGCCGTGATGGTCACGAACACCGGCCTGTCATCTGAATCACGCCCGCGATGAAATAAAAATGTGATGCATATCACACTCGCTAGCTGTTGGATAGCCGTTAGCCAATGATAAAAAGTATTAAGAAAAACAAAAATTAATTACCCCCACTATAAAGACACATATTTTTTTTGGAGAGTAGTGTTTCAGCGGTAAATCCCGTGTTGCAAAGCGACCACTGCCCAGGATCGAATCCCATAGGAATCACACGGGTTTCTCCTTTCAAACCCAACGGTTATTTTTTCGGTGGAACGTGGGAATCGAACCTGAGACCAAACCCGGGCAGGAACCCTCCAAGGAGGTAAACCTTCCCACCTCAAACCAGCTGGGCTGGAGATCATTGGCATAAAGACACATATTTACCCCAATTTTTTTACGCATATTTAAATAATTCTTCTCATCTTCACACAAAAATCATACAATTCTTCCCATCTTCACAAAAAAAAGTCACAAAAATCACACACAATGGTTACATGGACAGAAGAGGAGGAAATAGCGCTAGTGATCGCGTACGACACCGTACACCCTATCGATGGCGCATCAACGAGCAGTGGTCGTGGTCATAGCCGTGGCAAGAGCATTCCATGCTAGAAAAAAGTGTTAGCCGAGCTTGGTACACTTGTCGGGGGATCACAACGTACGTGTGATTCAATCTCTCACAAGTACGCGGACCTCGAATCCAAGTGTCAAAAGTTCGAAATTTTTTTAAGGAAGCAAGGCGAAACTACCCCAACGACACATAAGATATAAAGGAAGCCTTCGCTAAAGTTGACTATGCTACCGAGGTCGGCGTGGATTTTTCGCACGTTTCGGCGTGACGAATGCTACGCAACAATTTTAGGTTTTATATTTTCTAGTAATGTTTTATTTAATTTCTAGTATTTTTTTATTTATATAACTTTTTTTATTTAATGTAAGTTTCTTTTATTTTATTTATGTAATTTGTTTTTTTTAATGTAAGTTTTTTTATTTAATGTAATGTTTTATTTTATTTAAAAAAAATTAGCTAGTGTGATTGTATCATTCCACTACATGGCTTTATTGATGAAATGTGGTGGAATGAGGTGACACACTATTATTGGGTGTGATGATGTGATTCTATCATCCACTACTCCATCCACCCTAAGACCGGGTGTATTGGGGCGTGATTTGAGCGTTTTGGAGCATCATAGCGCCCCCCACACCGCTACAGGGGGCGCTATGCTCAAAAAAATGGGGATGACGTTATATTGATAACGCTGTGTAACAAAATGAATCACAAATCAGATTTTGCGACGTGTCCATTCGAACGTTTGAAGATTTTGATCGTTGATTTTTAAATTTTCAACGGTTAATTTTTTTAATATATATACATATATATACATATATATATATATATATATAAACTACACAAACATATACAAACCACAAAAGCAAACACACTACAACACAAACTTTTAAAAACTACACTACAAACCCAGCCACAAACCAGATATGGGTGGTGGATATCCAAACGATCTTGCCGAACCGTCCAATCTCCGGCGATACTCTCGCCGGAGACGTCGTCTACCAGTGTTCGGTTCTGCTCCTCCTTAACCAATATTATCTTCTCATCCTCCTAGTCAAGCACTACTCTCTTCTACTCCTCCTCCTCAACCAGTGTTCTCTTCTCTTACACCTACTCAACCAGTGTCCACTCCTCATCCTTGAAACTTCCCCATTCCTCCACTCCCAGGATACACTCCCCCACAGCCAAATACTGATTTCACTGATGAGGAGTGTGTGTGGTTTTTAGAATATGTTATGGCTGTTAGGGGAATGAGCCAGCTACGGTTGGTGGAGAACCAACCGAACCCCAACCCCGGCCCATCCCCATCCCCACCCCAAACCTTCCTCCTTGGGAGCCCACTGAGGAGGAGTATGAAGCAGTTAGGGCTGCTGAGGAAGAGGAACAGTACTATTTATCCTCTCCTCGTGAGTACTGCCGCATCCGCTGGAACGGCAGGTCAGACGGTCGTGATAGCAATCGTTCCGTGTCCTCGCCGGAGTATACTTTAGAGGACTGGGATAATTATTCTCCCTAGGGGATAAAATTAGGATTAATTATGTAATGTTTAAATAAGTAGTTTAGGATTATGTAGTGTTTAAATAAGTAATTTAGGATTATGTAATGTTTAAATTAATATTAGTTGTGTGTTTTAATATTATTTGTAACTTTTTTTTAATATTATTTGTGTGTTTTTAATATTATTTGTAATATTTTTTATATTATTTGTCTTTTATTTTAATTATTTTGAATTAATTAATTAAAAAAAATAACAAAATAACCAACCAATCAGAACTACATCCCATTTTCACTTCAAGCCTTAATTTTTCCACTACAACTACATCCCATTTTCACTTCAAGCCCTATGCTGACTCAGCTACCACGTGAAACAATCAGAAATAGGGGCCTTAAGTTTTTCCCCCCTCCACTACACATGGTCTAAGGCATTTAACTCGTCATGTCTTCTGAATATATGAATGTCATGCAGCGGTAGCTTCACCAAATAATAAAGAAACATAAATAGTTTTCACAGAGCTATTAGAAATGTAAAGAGGAACATAACACTAGAGTTGTAGCTCAAGCGGACGTAAAGAGGATAATCTTCACTTATTACAATGCAAATAATAGTAACGGAACCTATGAGGAGACAAAAAAACTAGAGAAATCGAAGGCTAGGACCGATAATTGGTCCCAGTGGATAAACTCTGAGAGAGAGCAAAAAACCCTTGAGGCAGCAATGAAGAGCTGACAGTAGGGTATTTAACTTTCAATTATACACTGGTAATCCGAAATAGGTGACAGCAAATCGTTGAATTTGATATATAAGTGTTGGATTATTGAACAATTTAAGCAAGGTAGATAAAAAGATTGTAAGTGTATCAAAACAATACAAGCTCATGAATATATTACTCTTTTTCATATGTAAGCTTGATTACCACCGGTGGCGGATTCACCCATTTTTGTGGGTTCTCAAGAACCCACTCAGATTGGCAAAAATAGAAAAAAAAAATAGTGAGAACCTAATTTGGACAAAATATCCAACATAACTTGCTGAAATTAAAAAATTGTAGGTGTCTGGATCTGCCACTTTTCTGAGCATCCAAATCTGCTTTGTATTGTTGTTGTATTAATCACACAACCTTTAACACATTTTCATTAGACGGTTAAGATTAGTTTAGTTACTTCAAATCTACTAGCAAACCCTAGTTTAAGATAACCCTTTCTCCCTATGTTCGTCACTTGTTTCTTGCCACTAAAGGTGGTCGTGGTGGTCCGTGATGACCACCCTGTGATGGTCGTGACCATCACGACCACCGCCACACAACACGGCCGCGCCGTAAGATAATCTTTATCTTTTTCAGCATAAGCATCTTCTTTTTCCATTTTTTTGTTACATTTTCTTGTTCATCAAGTGTATAGCCGTCTCTTCACTTGCTAGCTTAACTTTCATTATGTGTATACCTTTATAAGTAGGGAGCTCTTATGTGTGACACCCAACAAAGTCAGGTTAATTTTTTTTATAAACACTTACTATTTACTTTGGTTAAAAGTGTATATTTAGTTTAATTCGGATGAATTAAGTTGGCTAAATATATACGAAACGACACGAACAGATAATTCGGTTAATTATCAGAACACACACGCAAGTATTGGACGCGAACGTTGGGAAATAATAAAACAATTAATTGTGGAATAACTTGTTTGATATTATTTGCAATTATGTGCATATCTAAATTTATTTGTTAAACTATATGTTATTACGTGGCCGACACCTAACGAACTATAGATGACAAATAAGTTATAAAATATTTGGGTTGAATATTTTATGTACTAACTATTATTTATTATATATATATATATGGAAAAGTTAATTAGAGAACACATATATTTCGTGCGAACCGCGAGAACGAACTTTGATTGAATATCCTCAACTTGAGGTTGAATTGAATAAGGTTAGATTCTACCAAAGCCACTACCGAGAGACACAATTGCTTGACTCTTTGGTGTGAGTCCTGAAGAGGTGGTAACTGATAAAGATCTTCGTAGGAAGCCTGTTGTAGATTATTCTGAACATCTATGATTTAATGAAGTAGAGATTGAAGATATTACACATGAAGAATACCATGAGTATTGTCTAAACAAGGACAATGCAAGGGTTCTTTATCTTACTGATGACTTGTTCAAATAAGCTGAAGATATCACTTTCCAATCGACATTCCTAAAGAGATCAGAAGGCTAATCTGAAGTCTTCAACAACACCTGCCTCCCAAGCCAGGTCTTACAATAAGGATACTAGTTTCTCTCAAGGGAAGATAATCTATTGGATGTATCTTCCTCAATTGAAATGTGTTGCAGTCAAGTAGGAAATGGGGATTCAATATTTCAAGCACATTGTTGATATGAACACTCTGTCATACTGGTAAGTGAGAGATATTTGTAGGATGAAGATGCTTAATGCCAACAAAAGTTCTGACTATGGTCACTTTTGTCAACAACTACAGTAGGAAAGCTGGACGAAATGGGATTATATGACTATGAGCAGAATATCAAAGACAAAGACCAATTCTCTGACTAAAAGACCACATATGAAAATGAAGATCAAGCCAGTGAAAGTATGAAGCAAATTCCGATGATGCCGATAAAACATGACTTCACTGATAAACTTATGTTCTTGTATTAAGATTTATGAACTGGTAAAGTTGTGATCATTTAGAAGAACGGAGGAAATTTATGCACGAAGATCAGGGTATTGGATCCCATGTGGTTGTTGAATTCCTCAAAGACTAGAAATTCATTTAGTTGTAATCGACATTGACCAAGCCGTCAAATTTTAACTACTTGTTCGTTTCTGTTTTGTCAACGACATTCACTTGGAGTGTAATTGGAAGAAGTTGCTACGAGTCACGGTTTGAAGACAGATCTTGTGATATTTGTTGATTGTGAAGCCCTGAAGACTTTGAAGGTTTATGAAGACTGTTAAGACTAGCTTGGTGCATGGGGGAGTCTATAAATACACAACAAGTACGTCCCTAGCTGGGTCCCTAATATTTAATGTTGGTTTGTTAGATATGGTGTTAATTTGGTAGCGTTTTTATAGTTGAATGTACTTTGAATATTTAAGGAATGAGGGTTTAGGTTTTGTAGGCGAACGTAACCTACGCCTTGAATGCATTAGGCGTAGGAGAGACATAAGGCTGAAAATTCAGGCATATGTCTCTAGCCTATAAATCGAACACTTAGCTAATCTCATTATCTAACCTTTAAAATTTTATTTTTTGGACGACGAAGTGTTGCCAAATTTTTGTGTGAGTTGTTCCTTGTGTTTTTTGTTCATTTCTTTGTAATTCATACGACTAGCAAGCACCCACATTATTGATTCCGCCATTAAACCGGGTTTTACCCTAGTTAAACCAAATCTTGGTATCGAATTCGAGCAAGAAATCGGTCCTATAAAGGTAAATGTTCTTGTCATTAAGAACTAAGGTCACTTTTCCTCAAGGTTGAAGCTATTCTAACACCTTGCATGAAACTACAAGGTGCTTGATGATATTGTTGGCACTTCGCCATCAGCCGCTACCCATGAGACTTTGGGTTATAATAGATTGTATCGTCCTTCAGTGGATATACGAGACCCTATATGATGACCTGTTGGTTTGTGTCCTTGAAACTATCACGTCAGCAAGAAACGGCTTGGCCAATATACAAGATATATTCTTTAATGTCAAAAGATCACATGCAACAACAATTAAATATGAATTACACGACTTGACCATAAGTGACATCAAGCTTCTTGTACCACCAATATTTTCTAATTTGACCCTAGAGCTCAAGAGTTTAATTTTCCTTGCTCTAGTGGGGAGTTTCAGAAAGGTCACATATTTTTACTCTTACCTAAGCACGCTTAGTTGTGGAGTTTTAATCTACTACACAACTAATGCACCTAAAACACGTTGATCATTTAAAAAGTATGGCATTCCTTATGAACCAAGTTTGATTAGTGCTACAAATGCAGGGAATGTTAGATAACTCAATTGTTGATCTTGTGGAATTCATTTAGGAGAGGTAGAAACATAAGTCTTTTATGAAGGTCATATGTCCAGCTTAAATACATGCATATCAAGAGATCAAGCGAAAAACTAGTGACTACAAAGTTTTGGGAACCTTTCATAGAATATCGACCCTCACAATTCAAAAGGATATAAAACGAGGGGGAATATTATAACATACACTCTTTTATTCTATTCACCATGTTTTGTATCTTTGGTTCTTTTAGTAAGACTTTCAATGAGGCAACATAATTGAACCAAAAGTATCACGGAGAGACAATACGCATTGCATTCTTTTCCCCTAAGCTATGGTTTGGTCTTACTGGGTTTTCCTAGCAAGCTTTTAACAAGACAAATCTCCAAAGCATGTTATATTGATAACCAATTAGGAGTGTTATGAATATATTTATTATTAATGTGATTATCAACACCTTAAATAGATTAGGCTTCTTCTAGAAGTTTTCCTATACTATATATGTCATATTGTATACCTTATAATATACACTTGATCAATAAAATATCATAATCTTTTCTCCTATTATTCGTCACATATTATGTGCCATTAGGCTAGCTAGTTTCATTACAAATATTACGGGCTTTACTACCATTTCATTACAAACTTTATGTATGCCTTACTCCCATGTACGTCTGTTCTTCACCGTGAAGAAAACAAGTGAAGTTGCTTGTGGTTTTTTAAGAGCCTCCATAAAAACAAAAACCAAAGAATTTTTATTATGATGTTTTCATGATATCATTTATATCTAGCAACAAGGTCATTGGTCTTGTTTTGTTTCAATTTGGTTTAGGTGTTAGTCCCAAAACCCTATCGTTGGATTTTGTTTTATTTCTATTTGTTTTGTATCTTGTTGGGCGATCCAGAGTACGATCTTGACCGATTAGTACACGCATTTTCTATGACACAAGATTTAAAAATACGTGTACAAAACTCAAGAATATAACGCAAATGATAAGAACCATTAGAGTAATTGTGTTTAAAGTAGAATAATTATTCTCGGCCATAATTACTTAATGAATAATAATCAAATACAAATCCACTACCTTACAAAAGATAAGAAGTTTAGGAAACTAAAATAAACATCACACTATCATTTTTGTAAACATATGTTTAAGTATTTTAGAATATTTATATAATTATTCTAGAACTAGCAATTCATTTATTTTCCAGCCTACCTATTTACTATTTATTATATCATTGACTAATCCTTTATTTTGGAATGGTTGAAGAGTCAAATGGTTTGGCGATTCTCTAGGTGGGGATAAACTAAGGATTTTTGAATTAGAGCTCTAGATTTTTATTCATCCATTGTCGTAATAGAATCATGGTATTTGCAATGCTAACTTGGTATTTCTATTATACGACAATTAACTAAAATATGTTTATGGTAAACTAATTGACTAGCTCTCGGAATATTTAGTGTAAAAGTACAATTACTATTATAAGGGTTAAGTTATCCTACAAATGATAAAATATAAATGAGAATTGTGGGTATACCGAAGACACAGTGGATCACCAAATATTTTTAGAAAAAAAGATACAATGAATCTTTAAAAGGGCCAAAAGAAAAGAAAAGACAGCGCCAATCGAACGAACACGAACACAGGCTTGTTTCGTGTTTGTTCATTTAACTTTAACCGAACACGAACACGAACACATAATCGAACACATTTTTTTGTTTGTGTTCATTCATTAAGAAATTTGACGTGTTCGTGTTCGTTTATGTTTGTTCATTTAAACCTAAAGAACAATTCATGAACATAAACGAACACAAATGAACATAAACGAACACAAACAAAAAAAAAAGTTAATAATGAGTCATGAACGTAAAATGAACGTTAGGGTTAGAGTGGAGCTGCTGTGAAGTGTGGGGTTGTGAAGTGTGGAGAGCGCTGATAAGTGATATGTTTAGAATGTTAGGGTTAGGGTTAATTTTTAGAACATATGAGTTAAGGTTACTTAACAAAAGAAAATAAATAATAAATATAAAGTTAAGTTAATTAAACGAACATAAACGAACAAAAATAAGAAAACATAAATGAATGAACGTTCTGAACATAAATGAACGAACACAACGTGTGTTCATGTTCGTTCGTTTAATTAAACGAACATAAACGAACTTCCCGCCGAACAGTTCACGAACAGTTCATGAACGTTCGGTTCGTTTACAAGCCTATTTACAATATCATGTAAGGTCATCTCACTCCCTGATTCAGTGTTAAATACTAATTTTGAGGCCGCACAACTCTGAACCACTATTCCCTTATACGTTATTTACACTTAATTCTTTTTAATACATAATCCCTCTCGATTATTTGTATTAATTATCTCATTCCAACACTTAGGAAAATTATTTATATTTTCACCAATAATTGTCCTTATATATTTTGTTCCCCTGGGAAGGAACAACAATTAAAGAGGCACCGCCATCATCATCATCTGCAAAAGTAAGTTTTTTGTTCTACGTAGCGTCAACCCCACGGTGGACGACAATTATTAAAACAACAAGGATATGACTAGGTTAGGGGGTTAAGACTTGTCTAGTTAGAGTTCCAAAGCCTCTAAGTGAATCTACACAAAGTAACAAATTGTTAGTCTCAACACAGGTTACCCAGCTCTATCCTTTTAATTGTTAAGTTAAATCATACAGACTTATGATTCCCATATTCCCAGTTGATGAGCCGTGTCCAGTTTGTAAAAAGGCATGTTTAGATAAATTTGGGGAGCATGCCCTTCACTGCAAGGAGCTACCGGGATTTAAATACAGACATGACCTGGTCAGGGATGTCTTATGGGACGTCTTACGAAGAGCAGAGATTTCAGCTAGGAAAGAAGCCCCCCGGTTAACTTTTTGACGGATCCACTTGAGGGGCGGTCCACCCTAAGGCCAGCGGATATCCTTGTGTTCGGGTTGGGCGGCAGGGAAAACACGCGTGCGTCGATCTCACAGGGGTGTCTCCTTTGGTGGGACTTCGAGATTCGGGGTTTGTAGCAGGGCAGGCGGTTTTAAAAGCTGAATCCAAGAAAATTGACAAACATGAAGCTGCTTGTCTGGAAAACCAACACGTCTTTGTGCCCTTCGCTTTTGACACATTTGGGGGCCTTGCTCCCGAAGCAATCCGGTTTTTA
This sequence comes from Ambrosia x helenae, assembly GCA_030844895.1. Lineage (NCBI taxonomy): Eukaryota > Viridiplantae > Streptophyta > Magnoliopsida > Asterales > Asteraceae > Ambrosia > Ambrosia x helenae. The sequence goes on from JAUTDX010007509.1 coordinate 44,810, forward strand.
GATCGTGTGCAAAAAGTGGTGCAGAGTAACTCTCGTGCTGCCGAAGGACAAAAGCTTTATTTTTAATAGAGTAGGCTTT
>JAUTDX010007510.1:0-191937 GCA_030844895.1 Ambrosia x helenae
TAAGGTCAAAGAATACTGAACAACAGTTTATAAAGGCTGGAAATTCTTACTCTTGGAAATAATTTTATAGCCTAATGTACACCCTTATTGGGTTAGTCCACGGGACCCAGAATCTCCTATCCTTATAGGGGAAGATAATTATAGTATTAAGGAACTAAAATGGGTATCTCGTTGGACTTTCAGGTGCAGTAGGTCAAAGAATACTGAACAACAGTTATAAAGGCTGGAAATTCTTACTCTTGGAAATAATTTTATAGCCTAATGTACACCCTTATTGGGTTAGTCACGGGACCCAGAATCTCCTATCCTTATAGTGGAAGCCTAATTATAGTATTAAGGAACTAAAATGGGTACTCGTTGGACTTTCAGGTGCAGTAGGTCAAAGAATACTGAACAACAGTTTATAAAGGCTGGAAATTCTTACTCTTGGAAATAATTTTATAGCCTAATGTACACCCTTATTGGGTTAGTCACGGGACCCAGAATCTCCTATCCTTATAGTGGAAGATAATTATAGTATTAAGGAACTAAAATGGGTATCTCGTTGGACTTTCAGGTGCAGTAGGTCAAAGAATACTGAACAACATTTATAAAGGCTGGAAATTCTTACTCTTGGAAATAATTTTATAGCCTAATGTACACCCTTATTGGGTTAGTCACGGGACCCAGAATCTCCTATCCTTATAGTGGAAGATTAATTATAGTATTAAGGAACTAAAATGGGTATCTCGTTGGACTTTCAGGTGCAGTAGGTCAAAGAATACTGAACAACAGTTTATAAAGGCTGGAAATTCTTACTCTTGGAAATAATTTTATAGCCTAATGTACACCCTTATTGGGTTAGTCACGGGACCCAGAATCTCCTATCCTTATAGTGGAAGATAATTATAGTATTAAGGAACTAAAATGGGTATCTCGTTGGACTTTCAGGTGCAGTAGGTCAAAGAATACTGAACAACAGTTTATAAAGGCTGGAAATTCTTACTCTTGGAAATAATTTTATAGCCTAATGTACACCCTTATTGGGTTAGTCACGGGACCCAGAATCTCCTATCCTATAGTGGGAAGATAATTATAGTATTAAGGAACTAAAATGGGTATCTCGTTGGACTTTCAGGTGCAGTAGGTCAAAGAATACTGAACAACAGTTTATAAAGGCTGGAAATTCTTACTCTTGGAAATAATTTTTATAGCTAATGTACACCCTTATTGGGTTAGTCACGGGACCCAGAATCTCCTATCCTTATAGGGAAGATAATTATAGTATTAAGGAACTAAAATGGGTATCTCGTTGACTTTCAGGTGCAGTAGGTCAAAGAATACTGAACAACAGTTTATAAAGGCTGGAAATTCTTACTCTTGGAAATAATTTTATAGCCTAATGTACACCCTTATTGGGTTAGTCACGGGACCCAGAATCTCCTATCCTTATAGGGGAAGATAATTATAGTATTAAGGAACTAAAATGGGTATCTCGTTGGACTTTCAGGTGCAGTAGGTCAAAGAATACTGAACAACAGTTTATAAAGGCTGGAAATTCTTACTCTTGGAAATAATTTTATAGCCTAATGTACACCCTTATTGGGTTAGTCACGGGACCCAGAATCTCCTATCCTTATAGTGGAAGATTAATTATAGTATTAAGGAACTAAAATGGGTATCTCGTTGGACTTTCAGGTGCAGTAGGTCAAAGAATACTGAACAACAGTTTATAAAGGCTGGAAATTCTTACTCTTGGAAATAATTTTATAGCCTAATGTACACCCTTATTGGTTAGTCACGGGACCCAGAATCTCCTATCCTTATAGTGGAAGATTAATTATAGTATTAAGGAACTAAAATGGGTATCTCGTTGGACTTTCAGGTGCAGTAGGTCAAAGAATACTGAACAACATTTTATAAAGGCTGGAAATTCTTACTCTTGGAAATAATTTTATAGCCTAATGTACACCCTTATTGGGTTAGTCACGGACCCAGAATCTCCTATCCTTATAGTGGAAGATAATTATAGTATTAAGGAACTAAAATGGGTATCTCGTTGGACTTTCAGGTGCAGTAGGTCAAAGAATACTGAACAACAGTTTATAAAGGCTGGAAATTCTTACTCTTGGAAATAATTTTATAGCCTAATGTACACCCTTATTGGGTTAGTCACGGGACCCCGAATCTCCTATCCTTATAGTGGAAGATAATTATAGTATTAAGGAACTAAAATGGGTATCTCGTTGGACTTTCAGGTGCAGTAGGTCAAAGAATACTGAACAACAGTTTATAAAGGCTGGAAATTCTTACTCTTGGAAATAATTTTATAGCCTAATGTACACCCTTATTGGGTTAGTCACGGGACCCAGAATCTCCTATCCTTATAGTGGAAGATTAATTATAGTATTAAGGAACTAAAATGGGTATCTCGTTGGACTTTCAGGTGCAGTAGGTCAAAGAATACTGAACAACAGTTTATAAAGGCTGGAAATTCTTACTCTTGGAAATAATTTTATAGCCTAATGTACACCCTTATTGGGTTAGTCACGGGACCCAGAATCTCCTATCCTTATAGGGGAAGCCTAATTATAGTATTAAGGAACTAAAATGGGTATCTCGTTGGACTTTCAGGTGCAGTAGGTCAAAGAATACTGAACAACAGTTTATAAAGGCTGGAAATTCTTACTCTTGGAAATAATTTTATAGCCTAATGTACACCCTTATTGGGTTAGTCACGGGACCCAGAATCTCCTATCCTTATAGTGGAAGATAATTATAGTATTAAGGAACTAAAATGGGTATCTCGTTGGACTTTCAGGTGCAGTAGGTCAAAGAATACTGAACAACAGTTTATAAAGGCTGGAAATTCTTACTCTTGGAAATAATTTTATAGCCTAATGTACACCCTTATTGGGTTAGTCACGGGACCCAGAATCTCCTATCCTTATAGGGGAAGATTAATTATAGTATTAAGGAACTAAAATGGGTATCTCGTTGGACTTTCAGGTGCAGTAGGTCAAAGAATACTGAACAACAGTTTATAAAGGCTGGAAATTCTTACTCTTGGAAATAATTTTATAGCCTAATGTACACCCTTATTGGGTTAGTCACGGGACCCAGAATCTCCTATCCTTATAGTGGAAGATTAATTATAGTATTAAGGAACTAAAATGGGTATCTCGTTGGACTTTCAGGTGCAGTAGGTCAAAGAATACTGAACAACAGTTTATAAAGGCTGGAAATTCTTACTCTTGGAAATAATTTTATAGCCTAATGTACACCCTTATTGGGTTAGTCACGGGACCCAGAATCTCCTATCCTTATAGTGGAAGATAATTATAGTATTAAGGAACTAAATGGGTATCTCGTTGGACTTTCAGGTGCAGTAGGTCAAAGAATACTGAACAACAGTTTATAAAGGCTGGAAATTCTTACTCTTGGAAATAATTTTATAGCCTAATGTACACCCTTATTGGGTTAGTCACGGGACCCAGAATCTCCTATCCTTATAGTGGAAGATAATTATAGTATTAAGGAACTAAAATGGGTATCTCGTTGGACTTTCAGGTGCAGTAGGTCAAAGAATACTGAACAACAGTTTATAAAGGCTGGAAATTCTTACTCTTGGAAATAATTTTATAGCCTAATGTACACCCTTATTGGGTTAGTCACGGGACCCAGAATCTCCTATCCTTATAGTGGAAGATTAATTATAGTATTAAGGAACTAAAATGGGTATCTCGTTGGACTTTCAGGTGCAGTAGGTCAAAGAATACTGAACAACAGTTTATAAAGGCTGGAAATTCTTACTCTTGGAAATAATTTTATAGCCTAATGTACACCCTTATTGGGTTAGTCACGGGACCCAGAATCTCCTATCCTTATAGGGGAAGATAATTATAGTATTAAGGAACTAAAATGGGTATCTCGTTGGACTTTCAGGTGCAGTAGGTCAAAGAATACTGAACAACAGTTTATAAAGGCTGGAAATTCTTACTCTTGGAAATAATTTTATAGCCTAATGTACACCCTTATTGGGTTAGTCACGGGACCCAGAATCTCCTATCCTTATAGGGGAACCTAATTATAGTATTAAGGAACTAAAATGGGTATCTCGTTGGACTTTCAGGTGCAGTAGGTCAAAGAATACTGAACAACAGTTTATAAAGGCTGGAAATTCTTACTCTTGGAAATAATTTTATAGCCTAATGTACACCCTTATTGGGTTAGTCACGGGACCCAGAATCTCCTATCCTTATAGTGGAAGATAATTATAGTATTAAGGAACTAAAATGGGTATCTCGTTGGACTTTCAGGTGCAGTAGGTCAAAGAATACTGAACAACAGTTTATAAAGGCTGGAAATTCTTACTCTTGGAAATAATTTTATAGCCTAATGTACACCCTTATTGGGTTAGTCACGGGACCCAGAATCTCCTATCCTTATAGTGGAAGATAATTATAGTATTAAGGAACTAAAATGGGTATCTCGTTGGACTTTCAGGTGCAGTAGGTCAAAGAATACTGAACAACAGTTTATAAAGGCTGGAAATTCTTACTCTTGGAAATAATTTTATAGCCTAATGTACACCCTTATTGGGTTAGTCACGGGACCCAGAATCTCCTATCCTTATAGTGGAAGATTAATTATAGTATTAAGGAACTAAAATGGGTATCTCGTTGGACTTTCAGGTGCAGTAGGTCAAAGAATACTGAACAACAGTTTATAAAGGCTGGAAATTCTTACTCTTGGAAATAATTTTATAGCCTAATGTACACCCTTATTGGGTTAGTCACGGGACCCAGAATCTCCTATCCTTATAGGGGAAGCCTAATTATAGTATTAAGGAACTAAAATGGGTATCTCGTTGGACTTTCAGGTGCAGTAGGTCAAAGAATACTGAACAACAGTTTATAAAGGCTGGAAATTCTTACTCTTGGAAATAATTTTATAGCCTAATGTACACCCTTATTGGGTTAGTCACGGGACCCAGAATCTCCTATCCTTATAGTGGAAGATAATTATAGTATTAAGGAACTAAAATGGGTATCTCGTTGGACTTTCAGGTGCAGTAGGTCAAAGAATACTGAACAACAGTTTATAAAGGCTGGAAATTCTTACTCTTGGAAATAATTTTATAGCCTAATGTACACCCTTATTGGGTTAGTCACGGGACCCAGAATCTCCTATCCTTATAGGGGAAGCCTAATTATAGTATTAAGGAACTAAAATGGGTATCTCGTTGGACTTTCAGGTGCAGTAGGTCAAAGAATACTGAACAACAGTTTATAAAGGCTGGAAATTCTTACTCTTGGAAATAATTTTATAGCCTAATGTACACCCTTATTGGGTTAGTCACGGGACCCAGAATCTCCTATCCTTATAGTGGAAGATAATTATAGTATTAAGGAACTAAAATGGGTATCTCGTTGGACTTTCAGGTGCAGTAGGTCAAAGAATACTGAACAACAGTTTATAAAGGCTGGAAATTCTTACTCTTGGAAATAATTTTATAGCCTAATGTACACCCTTATTGGGTTAGTCACGGGACCCAGAATCTCCTATCCTTATAGTGGAAGATTAATTATAGTATTAAGGAACTAAAATGGGTATCTCGTTGGACTTTCAGGTGCAGTAGGTCAAAGAATACTGAACAACAGTTTATAAAGGCTGGAAATTCTTACTCTTGGAAATAATTTTATAGCCTAATGTACACCCTTATTGGGTTAGTCACGGGACCCAGAATCTCCTATCCTTATAGTGGAAGATTAATTATAGTATTAAGGAACTAAAATGGGTATCTCGTTGGACTTTCAGGTGCAGTAGGTCAAAGAATACTGAACAACAGTTTATAAAGGCTGGAAATTCTTACTCTTGGAAATAATTTTATAGCCTAATGTACACCCTTATTGGGTTAGTCACGGGACCCAGAATCTCCTATCCTTATAGTGGAAGATAATTATAGTATTAAGGAACTAAAATGGGTATCTCGTTGGACTTTCAGGTGCAGTAGGTCAAAGAATACTGAACAACAGTTTATAAAAGGCTGGAAATTCTTACTCTTGGAAATAATTTTATAGCCTAATGTACACCCTTATTGGGTTAGTCACGGGACCCAGAATCTCCTATCCTTATAGTGGAAGATAATTATAGTATTAAGGAACTAAAATGGGTATCTCGTTGGACTTTCAGGTGCAGTAGGTCAAAGAATACTGAACAACAGTTTATAAAGGCTGGAAATTCTTACTCTTGGAAATAATTTTATAGCCTAATGTACACCCTTATTGGGTTAGTCACGGGACCCAGAATCTCCTATCCTTATAGTGGAAGATTAATTATAGTATTAAGGAACTAAAATGGGTATCTCGTTGGACTTTCAGGTGCAGTAGGTCAAAGAATACTGAACAACAGTTTATAAAGGCTGGAAATTCTTACTCTTGGAAATAATTTTATAGCCTAATGTACACCCTTATTGGGTTAGTCACGGGACCCAGAATCTCCTATCCTTATAGTGGAAGATTAATTATAGTATTAAGGAACTAAAATGGGTATCTCGTTGGACTTTCAGGTGCAGTAGGTCAAAGAATACTGAACAACAGTTTATAAAGGCTGGAAATTCTTACTCTTGGAAATAATTTTATAGCCTAATGTACACCCTTATTGGGTTAGTCACGGGACCCAGAATCTCCTATCCTTATAGGGGAAGATAATTATAGTATTAAGGAACTAAAATGGGTATCTCGTTGGACTTTCAGGTGCAGTAGGTCAAAGAATACTGAACAACAGTTTATAAAGGCTGGAAATTCTTACTCTTGGAAATAATTTTATAGCCTAATGTACACCCTTATTGGGTTAGTCACGGGACCCAGAATCTCCTATCCTTATAGTGAAGATAATTATAGTATTAAGGAACTAAAATGGGTATCTCGTTGGACTTTCAGGTGCAGTAGGTCAAAGAATACTGAACAACAGTTTATAAAGGCTGGAAATTCTTACTCTTGGAAATAATTTTATAGCCTAATGTACACCCTTATTGGGTTAGTCACGGGACCCAGAATCTCCTATCCTTATATGGAAGATTAATTATAGTATTAAGGAACTAAAATGGGTATCTCGTTGGACTTTCAGGTGCAGTAGGTCAAAGAATACTGAACAACAGTTTATAAAGGCTGGAAATTCTTACTCTTGGAAATAATTTTATAGCCTAATGTACACCCTTATTGGGTTAGTCACGGGACCCAGAATCTCCTATCCTTATAGGGGAAGCCTAATTATAGTATTAAGGAACTAAAATGGGTATCTCGTTGGACTTTCAGGTGCAGTAGGTCAAAGAATACTGAACAACAGTTTATAAAGGCTGGAAATTCTTACTCTTGGAAATAATTTTATAGCCTAATGTACACCCTTATTGGGTTAGTCACGGGACCCAGAATCTCCTATCCTTATAGGGAAGATAATTATAGTATTAAGGAACTAAAATGGGTATCTCGTTGGACTTTCAGGTGCAGTAGGTCAAAGAATACTGAACAACAGTTTATAAAGGCTGGAAATTCTTACTCTTGGAAATAATTTTATAGCCTAATGTACACCCTTATTGGGTTAGTCACGGGACCCAGAATCTCCTATCCTTATAGTGGAAGATAATTATAGTATTAAGGAACTAAAATGGGTATCTCGTTGGACTTTCAGGTGCAGTAGGTCAAAGAATACTGAACAACAGTTTATAAAGGCTGGAAATTCTTACTCTTGGAAATAATTTTATAGCCTAATGTACACCCTTATTGGGTTAGTCACGGGACCCAGAATCTCCTATCCTTATAGTGGAAGATAATTATAGTATTAAGGAACTAAAATGGGTATCTCGTTGGACTTTCAGGTGCAGTAGGTCAAAGAATACTGAACAACAGTTTATAAAGGCTGGAAATTCTTACTCTTGGAAATAATTTTATAGCCTAATGTACACCCTTATTGGGTTAGTCACGGGACCCAGAATCTCCTATCCTTATAGGGAAGCCTAATTATAGTATTAAGGAACTAAAATGGGTATCTCGTTGGACTTTCAGGTGCAGTAGGTCAAAGAATACTGAACAACAGTTTATAAAGGCTGGAAATTCTTACTCTTGGAAATAATTTTATAGCCTAATGTACACCCTTATTGGGTTAGTCACGGGACCCAGAATCTCCTATCCTTATAGTGGAAGATAATTATAGTATTAAGGAACTAAAATGGGTATCTCGTTGGACTTTCAGGTGCAGTAGGTCAAAGAATACTGAACAACAGTTTATAAAGGCTGGAAATTCTTACTCTTGGAAATAATTTTATAGCCTAATGTACACCCTTATTGGGTTAGTCACGGGACCCAGAATCTCCTATCCTTATAGTGGAAGATAATTATAGTATTAAGGAACTAAAATGGGTATCTCGTTGGACTTTCAGGTGCAGTAGGTCAAAGAATACTGAACAACAGTTTATAAAGGCTGGAAATTCTTACTCTTGGAAATAATTTTATAGCCTAATGTACACCCTTATTGGGTTAGTCACGGGACCCAGAATCTCCTATCCTTATAGGGGAAGATAATTATAGTATTAAGGAACTAAAATGGGTATCTCGTTGGACTTTCAGGTGCAGTAGGTCAAAGAATACTGAACAACAGTTTATAAAGGCTGGAAATTCTTACTCTTGGAAATAATTTTATAGCCTAATGTACACCCTTATTGGGTTAGTCACGGGACCCAGAATCTCCTATCCTTATAGTGGAAGATTAATTATAGTATTAAGGAACTAAAATGGGTATCTCGTTGGACTTTCAGGTGCAGTAGGTCAAAGAATACTGAACAACAGTTTATAAAGGCTGGAAATTCTTACTCTTGGAAATAATTTTATAGCCTAATGTACACCCTTATTGGGTTAGTCACGGGACCCAGAATCTCCTATCCTTATAGTGGAAGATAATTATAGTATTAAGGAACTAAAATGGGTATCTCGTTGGACTTTCAGGTGCAGTAGGTCAAAGAATACTGAACAACAGTTTATAAAGGCTGGAAATTCTTACTCTTGGAAATAATTTTATAGCCTAATGTACACCCTTATTGGGTTAGTCACGGGACCCAGAATCTCCTATCCTTATAGTGGAAGATAATTATAGTATTAAGGAACTAAAATGGGTATCTCGTTGGACTTTCAGGTGCAGTAGGTCAAAGAATACTGAACAACAGTTTATAAAGGCTGGAAATTCTTACTCTTGGAAATAATTTTATAGCCTAATGTACACCCTTATTGGGTTAGTCACGGGACCCAGAATCTCCTATCCTTATAGGGAAGATTAATTATAGTATTAAGGAACTAAAATGGGTATCTCGTTGGACTTTCAGGTGCAGTAGGTCAAAGAATACTGAACAACAGTTTATAAAGGCTGGAAATTCTTACTCTTGGAAATAATTTTATAGCCTAATGTACACCCTTATTGGGTTAGTCACGGACCCAGAATCTCCTATCCTTATAGTGGAAGATTAATTATAGTATTAAGGAACTAAAATGGGTATCTCGTTGGACTTTCAGGTGCAGTAGGTCAAAGAATACTGAACAACAGTTTATAAAGGCTGGAAATTCTTACTCTTGGAAATAATTTTATAGCCTAATGTACACCCTTATTGGGTTAGTCACGGGACCCAGAATCTCCTATCCTTATAGGGAAGCCTAATTATAGTATTAAGGAACTAAAATGGGTATCTCGTTGGACTTTCAGGTGCAGTAGGTCAAAGAATACTGAACAACAGTTTATAAAGGCTGGAAATTCTTACTCTTGGAAATAATTTTATAGCCTAATGTACACCCTTATTGGGTTAGTCACGGGACCCAGAATCTCCTATCCTTATAGGGGAAGCCTAATTATAGTATTAAGGAACTAAAATGGGTATCTCGTTGGACTTTCAGGTGCAGTAGGTCAAAGAATACTGAACAACAGTTTATAAAGGCTGGAAATTCTTACTCTTGGAAATAATTTTATAGCCTAATGTACACCCTTATTGGGTTAGTCACGGGACCCAGAATCTCCTATCCTTATAGTGGAAGATAATTATAGTATTAAGGAACTAAAATGGGTATCTCGTTGGACTTTCAGGTGCAGTAGGTCAAAGAATACTGAACAACAGTTTATAAAGGCTGGAAATTCTTACTCTTGGAAATAATTTTATAGCCTAATGTACACCCTTATTGGGTTAGTCACGGGACCCAGAATCTCCTATCCTTATAGTGGAAGATAATTATAGTATTAAGGAACTAAAATGGGTATCTCGTTGGACTTTCAGGTGCAGTAGGTCAAAGAATACTGAACAACAGTTTATAAAGGCTGGAAATTCTTACTCTTGGAAATAATTTTATAGCCTAATGTACACCCTTATTGGGTTAGTCACGGGACCCAGAATCTCCTATCCTTATAGTGGAAGATTAATTATAGTATTAAGGAACTAAAATGGGTATCTCGTTGGACTTTCAGGTGCAGTAGGTCAAAGAATACTGAACAACAGTTTATAAAGGCTGGAAATTCTTACTCTTGGAAATAATTTTATAGCCTAATGTACACCCTTATTGGGTTAGTCACGGGACCCAGAATCTCCTATCCTTATAGTGGAAGATAATTATAGTATTAAGGAACTAAAATGGGTATCTCGTTGGACTTTCAGGTGCAGTAGGTCAAAGAATACTGAACAACAGTTTATAAAGGCTGGAAATTCTTACTCTTGGAAATAATTTTATAGCCTAATGTACACCCTTATTGGGTTAGTCACGGGACCCAGAATCTCCTATCCTTATAGGGAAGCTAATTATAGTATTAAGGAACTAAAATGGTATCTCGTTGGACTTTCAGGTGCAGTAGGTCAAAGAATACTGAACAACAGTTTATAAAGGCTGGAAATTCTTACTCTTGGAAATAATTTTATAGCCTAATGTACACCCTTATTGGGTTAGTCACGGGACCCAGAATCTCCTATCCTTATAGGGGAAGATAATTATAGTATTAAGGAACTAAAATGGGTATCTCGTTGGACTTTCAGGTGCAGTAGGTCAAAGAATACTGAACAACAGTTTATAAAGGCTGGAAATTCTTACTCTTGGAAATAATTTTATAGCCTAATGTACACCCTTATTGGGTTAGTCACGGGACCCAGAATCTCCTATCCTTATAGGGAAGATAATTATAGTATTAAGGAACTAAAATGGGTATCTCGTTGGACTTTCAGGTGCAGTAGGTCAAAGAATACTGAACAACAGTTTATAAAGGCTGGAAATTCTTACTCTTGGAAATAATTTTATAGCCTAATGTACACCCTTATTGGGTTAGTCACGGGACCCAGAATCTCCTATCCTTATAGTGGAAGATTAATTATAGTATTAAGGAACTAAAATGGGTATCTCGTTGGACTTTCAGGTGCAGTAGGTCAAAGAATACTGAACAACAGTTTATAAAGGCTGGAAATTCTTACTCTTGGAAATAATTTTATAGCCTAATGTACACCCTTATTGGGTTAGTCACGGGACCCAGAATCTCCTATCCTTATAGGGAAGCCTAATTATAGTATTAAGGAACTAAAATGGGTATCTCGTTGGACTTTCAGGTGCAGTAGGTCAAAGAATACTGAACAACAGTTTATAAAGGCTGGAAATTCTTACTCTTGGAAATAATTTTATAGCCTAATGTACACCCTTATTGGGTTAGTCACGGGACCCAGAATCTCCTATCCTTATAGTGGAAGATAATTATAGTATTAAGGAACTAAAATGGGTATCTCGTTGGACTTTCAGGTGCAGTAGGTCAAAGAATACTGAACAACAGTTTATAAAGGCTGGAAATTCTTACTCTTGGAAATAATTTTATAGCCTAATGTACACCCTTATTGGGTTAGTCACGGGACCCAGAATCTCCTATCCTTATAGTGGAAGATAATTATAGTATTAAGGAACTAAAATGGGTATCTCGTTGGACTTTCAGGTGCAGTAGGTCAAAGAATACTGAACAACAGTTTATAAAGGCTGGAAATTCTTACTCTTGGAAATAATTTTATAGCCTAATGTACACCCTTATTGGGTTAGTCACGGGACCCAGAATCTCCTATCCTTATAGTGGAAGATAATTATAGTATTAAGGAACTAAAATGGGTATCTCGTTGGACTTTCAGGTGCAGTAGGTCAAAGAATACTGAACAACAGTTTATAAAGGCTGGAAATTCTTACTCTTGGAAATAATTTTATAGCCTAATGTACACCCTTATTGGGTTAGTCACGGGACCCAGAATCTCCTATCCTTATAGTGGAAGATAATTATAGTATTAAGGAACTAAAATGGGTATCTCGTTGGACTTTCAGGTGCAGTAGGTCAAAGAATACTGAACAACAGTTTATAAAGGCTGGAAATTCTTACTCTTGGAAATAATTTTATAGCCTAATGTACACCCTTATTGGGTTAGTCACGGGACCCAGAATCTCCTATCCTTATAGTGGAAGATAATTATAGTATTAAGGAACTAAAATGGGTATCTCGTTGGACTTTCAGGTGCAGTAGGTCAAAGAATACTGAACAACAGTTTATAAAGGCTGGAAATTCTTACTCTTGGAAATAATTTTATAGCCTAATGTACACCCTTATTGGGTTAGTCACGGGACCCAGAATCTCCTATCCTTATAGTGGAAGCCTAATTATAGTATTAAGGAACTAAAATGGGTATCTCGTTGGACTTTCAGGTGCAGTAGGTCAAAGAATACTGAACAACAGTTTATAAAGGCTGGAAATTCTTACTCTTGGAAATAATTTTATAGCCTAATGTACACCCTTATTGGGTTAGTCACGGGACCCAGAATCTCCTATCCTTATAGTGGAAGATAATTATAGTATTAAGGAACTAAAATGGGTATCTCGTTGGACTTTCAGGTGCAGTAGGTCAAAGAATACTGAACAACAGTTTATAAAGGCTGGAAATTCTTACTCTTGGAAATAATTTTATAGCCTAATGTACACCCTTATTGGGTTAGTCACGGGACCCAGAATCTCCTATCCTTATAGTGGAAGATAATTATAGTATTAAGGAACTAAAATGGGTATCTCGTTGGACTTTCAGGTGCAGTAGGTCAAAGAATACTGAACAACAGTTTATAAAGGCTGGAAATTCTTACTCTTGGAAATAATTTTATAGCCTAATGTACACCCTTATTGGGTTAGTCACGGGACCCAGAATCTCCTATCCTTATAGTGGAAGATAATTATAGTATTAAGGAACTAAAATGGGTATCTCGTTGGACTTTCAGGTGCAGTAGGTCAAAGAATACTGAACAACAGTTTATAAAGGCTGGAAATTCTTACTCTTGGAAATAATTTTATAGCCTAATGTACACCCTTATTGGGTTAGTCACGGGACCCAGAATCTCCTATCCTTATAGGGGAAGATAATTATAGTATTAAGGAACTAAAATGGGTATCTCGTTGGACTTTCAGGTGCAGTAGGTCAAAGAATACTGAACAACAGTTTATAAAGGCTGGAAATTCTTACTCTTGGAAATAATTTTATAGCCTAATGTACACCCTTATTGGGTTAGTCACGGGACCCAGAATCTCCTATCCTTATAGTGGAAGATAATTATAGTATTAAGGAACTAAAATGGGTATCTCGTTGGACTTTCAGGTGCAGTAGGTCAAAGAATACTGAACAACAGTTTATAAAGGCTGGAAATTCTTACTCTTGGAAATAATTTTATAGCCTAATGTACACCCTTATTGGGTTAGTCACGGGACCCAGAATCTCCTATCCTTATAGTGGAAGATTAATTATAGTATTAAGGAACTAAAATGGGTATCTCGTTGGACTTTCAGGTGCAGTAGGTCAAAGAATACTGAACAACAGTTTATAAAGGCTGGAAATTCTTACTCTTGGAAATAATTTTATAGCCTAATGTACACCCTTATTGGGTTAGTCACGGGACCCAGAATCTCCTATCCTTATAGGGGAAGCCTAATTATAGTATTAAGGAACTAAAATGGGTATCTCGTTGGACTTTCAGGTGCAGTAGGTCAAAGAATACTGAACAACAGTTTATAAAGGCTGGAAATTCTTACTCTTGGAAATAATTTTATAGCCTAATGTACACCCTTATTGGGTTAGTCACGGGACCCAGAATCTCCTATCCTTATAGTGGAAGATAATTATAGTATTAAGGAACTAAAATGGGTATCTCGTTGGACTTTCAGGTGCAGTAGGTCAAAGAATACTGAACAACAGTTTATAAAGGCTGGAAATTCTTACTCTTGGAAATAATTTTATAGCCTAATGTACACCCTTATTGGGTTAGTCACGGGACCCAGAATCTCCTATCCTTATAGGGAAGCCTAATTATAGTATTAAGGAACTAAAATGGGTATCTCGTTGGACTTTCAGGTGCAGTAGGTCAAAGAATACTGAACAACAGTTTATAAAGGCTGGAAATTCTTACTCTTGGAAATAATTTTATAGCCTAATGTACACCCTTATTGGGTTAGTCACGGGACCCAGAATCTCCTATCCTTATAGTGGAAGATAATTATAGTATTAAGGAACTAAAATGGGTATCTCGTTGGACTTTCAGGTGCAGTAGGTCAAAGAATACTGAACAACAGTTTATAAAGGCTGGAAATTCTTACTCTTGGAAATAATTTTATAGCCTAATGTACACCCTTATTGGGTTAGTCACGGGACCCAGAATCTCCTATCCTTATAGGGGAAGCCTAATTATAGTATTAAGGAACTAAAATGGGTATCTCGTTGGACTTTCAGGTGCAGTAGGTCAAAGAATACTGAACAACAGTTTATAAAGGCTGGAAATTCTTACTCTTGGAAATAATTTTATAGCCTAATGTACACCCTTATTGGGTTAGTCACGGGACCCAGAATCTCCTATCCTTATAGTGGAAGATAATTATAGTATTAAGGAACTAAAATGGGTATCTCGTTGGACTTTCAGGTGCAGTAGGTCAAAGAATACTGAACAACAGTTTATAAAGGCTGGAAATTCTTACTCTTGGAAATAATTTTATAGCCTAATGTACACCCTTATTGGGTTAGTCACGGGACCCAGAATCTCCTATCCTTATAGTGGAAGATTAATTATAGTATTAAGGAACTAAAATGGGTATCTCGTTGGACTTTCAGGTGCAGTAGGTCAAAGAATACTGAACAACAGTTTATAAAGGCTGGAAATTCTTACTCTTGGAAATAATTTTATAGCCTAATGTACACCCTTATTGGGTTAGTCACGGGACCCAGAATCTCCTATCCTTATAGTGGAAGATAATTATAGTATTAAGGAACTAAAATGGGTATCTCGTTGGACTTTCAGGTGCAGTAGGTCAAAGAATACTGAACAACAGTTTATAAAGGCTGGAAATTCTTACTCTTGGAAATAATTTTATAGCCTAATGTACACCCTTATTGGGTTAGTCACGGGACCCAGAATCTCCTATCCTTATAGTGGAAGATAATTATAGTATTAAGGAACTAAAATGGGTATCTCGTTGGACTTTCAGGTGCAGTAGGTCAAAGAATACTGAACAACAGTTTATAAAGGCTGGAAATTCTTACTCTTGGAAATAATTTTATAGCCTAATGTACACCCTTATTGGGTTAGTCACGGGACCCAGAATCTCCTATCCTTATAGTGGAAGATAATTATAGTATTAAGGAACTAAAATGGGTATCTCGTTGGACTTTCAGGTGCAGTAGGTCAAAGAATACTGAACAACAGTTTATAAAGGCTGGAAATTCTTACTCTTGGAAATAATTTTATAGCCTAATGTACACCCTTATTGGGTTAGTCACGGGACCCAGAATCTCCTATCCTTATAGTGGAAGCCTAATTATAGTATTAAGGAACTAAAATGGGTATCTCGTTGGACTTTCAGGTGCAGTAGGTCAAAGAATACTGAACAACAGTTTATAAAGGCTGGAAATTCTTACTCTTGGAAATAATTTTATAGCCTAATGTACACCCTTATTGGGTTAGTCACGGGACCCAGAATCTCCTATCCTTATAGGGGAAGCCTAATTATAGTATTAAGGAACTAAAATGGGTATCTCGTTGGACTTTCAGGTGCAGTAGGTCAAAGAATACTGAACAACAGTTTATAAAGGCTGGAAATTCTTACTCTTGGAAATAATTTTATAGCCTAATGTACACCCTTATTGGGTTAGTCACGGGACCCAGAATCTCCTATCCTTATAGGGAAGCCTAATTATAGTATTAAGGAACTAAAATGGGTATCTCGTTGGACTTTCAGGTGCAGTAGGTCAAAGAATACTGAACAACAGTTTATAAAGGCTGGAAATTCTTACTCTTGGAAATAATTTTATAGCCTAATGTACACCCTTATTGGGTTAGTCACGGGACCCAGAATCTCCTATCCTTATAGTGGAAGATAATTATAGTATTAAGGAACTAAAATGGGTATCTCGTTGGACTTTCAGGTGCAGTAGGTCAAAGAATACTGAACAACAGTTTATAAAGGCTGGAAATTCTTACTCTTGGAAATAATTTTATAGCCTAATGTACACCCTTATTGGGTTAGTCACGGGACCCAGAATCTCCTATCCTTATAGTGGAAGATAATTATAGTATTAAGGAACTAAAATGGGTATCTCGTTGGACTTTCAGGTGCAGTAGGTCAAAGAATACTGAACAACAGTTTATAAAGGCTGGAAATTCTTACTCTTGGAAATAATTTTATAGCCTAATGTACACCCTTATTGGGTTAGTCACGGGACCCAGAATCTCCTATCCTTATAGTGGAAGATTAATTATAGTATTAAGGAACTAAAATGGGTATCTCGTTGGACTTTCAGGTGCAGTAGGTCAAAGAATACTGAACAACAGTTTATAAAGGCTGGAAATTCTTACTCTTGGAAATAATTTTATAGCCTAATGTACACCCTTATTGGGTTAGTCACGGGACCCAGAATCTCCTATCCTTATAGGGGAAGATAATTATAGTATTAAGGAACTAAAATGGGTATCTCGTTGGACTTTCAGGTGCAGTAGGTCAAAGAATACTGAACAACAGTTTATAAAGGCTGGAAATTCTTACTCTTGGAAATAATTTTATAGCCTAATGTACACCCTTATTGGGTTAGTCACGGGACCCAGAATCTCCTATCCTTATAGTGGAAGCCTAATTATAGTATTAAGGAACTAAAATGGGTATCTCGTTGGACTTTCAGGTGCAGTAGGTCAAAGAATACTGAACAACAGTTTATAAAGGCTGGAAATTCTTACTCTTGGAAATAATTTTATAGCCTAATGTACACCCTTATTGGGTTAGTCACGGGACCCAGAATCTCCTATCCTTATAGGGGAAGCCTAATTATAGTATTAAGGAACTAAAATGGGTATCTCGTTGGACTTTCAGGTGCAGTAGGTCAAAGAATACTGAACAACAGTTTATAAAGGCTGGAAATTCTTACTCTTGGAAATAATTTTATAGCCTAATGTACACCCTTATTGGGTTAGTCACGGGACCCAGAATCTCCTATCCTTATAGTGGAAGATAAATTATAGTATTAAGGAACTAAAATGGGTATCTCGTTGGACTTTCAGGTGCAGTAGGTCAAAGAATACTGAACAACAGTTTATAAAGGCTGGAAATTCTTACTCTTGGAAATAATTTTATAGCCTAATGTACACCCTTATTGGGTTAGTCACGGGACCCAGAATCTCCTATCCTTATAGTGGAAGATAATTATAGTATTAAGGAACTAAAATGGGTATCTCGTTGGACTTTCAGGTGCAGTAGGTCAAAGAATACTGAACAACAGTTTATAAAGGCTGGAAATTCTTACTCTTGGAAATAATTTTATAGCCTAATGTACACCCTTATTGGGTTAGTCACGGGACCCAGAATCTCCTATCCTTATAGTGGAAGATAATTATAGTATTAAGGAACTAAAATGGGTATCTCGTTGGACTTTCAGGTGCAGTAGGTCAAAGAATACTGAACAACAGTTTATAAAGGCTGGAAATTCTTACTCTTGGAAATAATTTTATAGCCTAATGTACACCCTTATTGGGTTAGTCACGGGACCCAGAATCTCCTATCCTTATAGGGGAAGATAATTATAGTATTAAGGAACTAAAATGGGTATCTCGTTGGACTTTCAGGTGCAGTAGGTCAAAGAATACTGAACAACAGTTTATAAAGGCTGGAAATTCTTACTCTTGGAAATAATTTTATAGCCTAATGTACACCCTTATTGGGTTAGTCACGGGACCCAGAATCTCCTATCCTTATAGTGGGAAGATAATTATAGTATTAAGGAACTAAAATGGGTATCTCGTTGGACTTTCAGGTGCAGTAGGTCAAAGAATACTGAACAACAGTTTATAAAGGCTGGAAATTCTTACTCTTGGAAATAATTTTATAGCCTAATGTACACCCTTATTGGGTTAGTCACGGGACCCAGAATCTCCTATCCTTATAGGGAAGATTAATTATAGTATTAAGGAACTAAAATGGGTATCTCGTTGGACTTTCAGGTGCAGTAGGTCAAAGAATACTGAACAACAGTTTATAAAGGCTGGAAATTCTTACTCTTGGAAATAATTTTATAGCCTAATGTACACCCTTATTGGGTTAGTCACGGGACCCAGAATCTCCTATCCTTATAGGGAAGCCTAATTATAGTATTAAGGAACTAAAATGGGTATCTCGTTGGACTTTCAGGTGCAGTAGGTCAAAGAATACTGAACAACAGTTTATAAAGGCTGGAAATTCTTACTCTTGGAAATAATTTTATAGCCTAATGTACACCCTTATTGGGTTAGTCACGGGACCCAGAATCTCCTATCCTTATAGTGGAAGATAATTATAGTATTAAGGAACTAAAATGGGTATCTCGTTGGACTTTCAGGTGCAGTAGGTCAAAGAATACTGAACAACAGTTTATAAAGGCTGGAAATTCTTACTCTTGGAAATAATTTTATAGCCTAATGTACACCCTTATTGGGTTAGTCACGGGACCCAGAATCTCCTATCCTTATAGTGGAAGATAATTATAGTATTAAGGAACTAAAATGGGTATCTCGTTGGACTTTCAGGTGCAGTAGGTCAAAGAATACTGAACAACAGTTTATAAAGGCTGGAAATTCTTACTCTTGGAAATAATTTTATAGCCTAATGTACACCCTTATTGGGTTAGTCACGGGACCCAGAATCTCCTATCCTTATAGTGGAAGATAATTATAGTATTAAGGAACTAAAATGGGTATCTCGTTGGACTTTCAGGTGCAGTAGGTCAAAGAATACTGAACAACAGTTTATAAAGGCTGGAAATTCTTACTCTTGGAAATAATTTTATAGCCTAATGTACACCCTTATTGGGTTAGTCACGGGACCCAGAATCTCCTATCCTTATAGTGGAAGATAATTATAGTATTAAGGAACTAAAATGGGTATCTCGTTGGACTTTCAGGTGCAGTAGGTCAAAGAATACTGAACAACAGTTTATAAAGGCTGGAAATTCTTACTCTTGGAAATAATTTTATAGCCTAATGTACACCCTTATTGGGTTAGTCACGGGACCCAGAATCTCCTATCCTTATAGTGGAAGATTAATTATAGTATTAAGGAACTAAAATGGGTATCTCGTTGGACTTTCAGGTGCAGTAGGTCAAAGAATACTGAACAACAGTTTATAAAGGCTGGAAATTCTTACTCTTGGAAATAATTTTATAGCCTAATGTACACCCTTATTGGGTTAGTCACGGGACCCAGAATCTCCTATCCTTATAGTGGAAGCCTAATTATAGTATTAAGGAACTAAAATGGGTATCTCGTTGGACTTTCAGGTGCAGTAGGTCAAAGAATACTGAACAACAGTTTATAAAGGCTGGAAATTCTTACTCTTGGAAATAATTTTATAGCCTAATGTACACCCTTATTGGGTTAGTCACGGGACCCAGAATCTCCTATCCTTATAGTGGGAAGCCTAATTATAGTATTAAGGAACTAAAATGGGTATCTCGTTGGACTTTCAGGTGCAGTAGGTCAAAGAATACTGAACAACAGTTTATAAAGGCTGGAAATTCTTACTCTTGGAAATAATTTTATAGCCTAATGTACACCCTTATTGGGTTAGTCACGGGACCCAGAATCTCCTATCCTTATAGTGGAAGCCTAATTATAGTATTAAGGAACTAAAATGGGTATCTCGTTGGACTTTCAGGTGCAGTAGGTCAAAGAATACTGAACAACAGTTTATAAAGGCTGGAAATTCTTACTCTTGGAAATAATTTTATAGCCTAATGTACACCCTTATTGGGTTAGTCACGGGACCCAGAATCTCCTATCCTTATAGTGGAAGATAATTATAGTATTAAGGAACTAAAATGGGTATCTCGTTGGACTTTCAGGTGCAGTAGGTCAAAGAATACTGAACAACAGTTTATAAAGGCTGGAAATTCTTACTCTTGGAAATAATTTTATAGCCTAATGTACACCCTTATTGGGTTAGTCACGGGACCCAGAATCTCCTATCCTTATAGTGGAAGATAATTATAGTATTAAGGAACTAAAATGGGTATCTCGTTGGACTTTCAGGTGCAGTAGGTCAAAGAATACTGAACAACAGTTTATAAAGGCTGGAAATTCTTACTCTTGGAAATAATTTTATAGCCTAATGTACACCCTTATTGGGTTAGTCACGGGACCCAGAATCTCCTATCCTTATAGTGGAAGATAATTATAGTATTAAGGAACTAAAATGGGTATCTCGTTGGACTTTCAGGTGCAGTAGGTCAAAGAATACTGAACAACAGTTTATAAAGGCTGGAAATTCTTACTCTTGGAAATAATTTTATAGCCTAATGTACACCCTTATTGGGTTAGTCACGGGACCCAGAATCTCCTATCCTTATAGTGGAAGATAATTATAGTATTAAGGAACTAAAATGGGTATCTCGTTGGACTTTCAGGTGCAGTAGGTCAAAGAATACTGAACAACAGTTTATAAAGGCTGGAAATTCTTACTCTTGGAAATAATTTTATAGCCTAATGTACACCCTTATTGGGTTAGTCACGGGACCCAGAATCTCCTATCCTTATAGTGGAAGATAATTATAGTATTAAGGAACTAAAATGGGTATCTCGTTGGACTTTCAGGTGCAGTAGGTCAAAGAATACTGAACAACAGTTTATAAAGGCTGGAAATTCTTACTCTTGGAAATAATTTTATAGCCTAATGTACACCCTTATTGGGTTAGTCACGGGACCCAGAATCTCCTATCCTTATAGTGGAAGATAATTATAGTATTAAGGAACTAAAATGGGTATCTCGTTGGACTTTCAGGTGCAGTAGGTCAAAGAATACTGAACAACAGTTTATAAAGGCTGGAAATTCTTACTCTTGGAAATAATTTTATAGCCTAATGTACACCCTTATTGGGTTAGTCACGGGACCCAGAATCTCCTATCCTTATAGTGGAAGCCTAATTATAGTATTAAGGAACTAAAATGGGTATCTCGTTGGACTTTCAGGTGCAGTAGGTCAAAGAATACTGAACAACAGTTTATAAAGGCTGGAAATTCTTACTCTTGGAAATAATTTTATAGCCTAATGTACACCCTTATTGGGTTAGTCACGGGACCCAGAATCTCCTATCCTTATAGTGGAAGATTAATTATAGTATTAAGGAACTAAAATGGGTATCTCGTTGGACTTTCAGGTGCAGTAGGTCAAAGAATACTGAACAACAGTTTATAAAGGCTGGAAATTCTTACTCTTGGAAATAATTTTATAGCCTAATGTACACCCTTATTGGGTTAGTCACGGGACCCAGAATCTCCTATCCTTATAGTGGAAGATAATTATAGTATTAAGGAACTAAAATGGGTATCTCGTTGGACTTTCAGGTGCAGTAGGTCAAAGAATACTGAACAACAGTTTATAAAGGCTGGAAATTCTTACTCTTGGAAATAATTTTATAGCCTAATGTACACCCTTATTGGGTTAGTCACGGGACCCAGAATCTCCTATCCTTATAGTGGAAGATAATTATAGTATTAAGGAACTAAAATGGGTATCTCGTTGGACTTTCAGGTGCAGTAGGTCAAAGAATACTGAACAACAGTTTATAAAGGCTGGAAATTCTTACTCTTGGAAATAATTTTATAGCCTAATGTACACCCTTATTGGGTTAGTCACGGGACCCAGAATCTCCTATCCTTATAGTGGAAGATAATTATAGTATTAAGGAACTAAAATGGGTATCTCGTTGGACTTTCAGGTGCAGTAGGTCAAAGAATACTGAACAACAGTTTATAAAGGCTGGAAATTCTTACTCTTGGAAATAATTTTATAGCCTAATGTACACCCTTATTGGGTTAGTCACGGGACCCAGAATCTCCTATCCTTATAGTGGAAGATTAATTATAGTATTAAGGAACTAAAATGGGTATCTCGTTGGACTTTCAGGTGCAGTAGGTCAAAGAATACTGAACAACAGTTTATAAAGGCTGGAAATTCTTACTCTTGGAAATAATTTTATAGCCTAATGTACACCCTTATTGGGTTAGTCACGGGACCCAGAATCTCCTATCCTTATAGGGAAGCCTAATTATAGTATTAAGGAACTAAAATGGGTATCTCGTTGGACTTTCAGGTGCAGTAGGTCAAAGAATACTGAACAACAGTTTATAAAGGCTGGAAATTCTTACTCTTGGAAATAATTTTATAGCCTAATGTACACCCTTATTGGGTTAGTCACGGGACCCAGAATCTCCTATCCTTATAGTGGAAGATAATTATAGTATTAAGGAACTAAAATGGGTATCTCGTTGGACTTTCAGGTGCAGTAGGTCAAAGAATACTGAACAACAGTTTATAAAGGCTGGAAATTCTTACTCTTGGAAATAATTTTATAGCCTAATGTACACCCTTATTGGGTTAGTCACGGGACCCAGAATCTCCTATCCTTATAGTGGAAGATAATTATAGTATTAAGGAACTAAAATGGGTATCTCGTTGGACTTTCAGGTGCAGTAGGTCAAAGAATACTGAACAACAGTTTATAAAGGCTGGAAATTCTTACTCTTGGAAATAATTTTATAGCCTAATGTACACCCTTATTGGGTTAGTCACGGGACCCAGAATCTCCTATCCTTATAGTGGAAGATAATTATAGTATTAAGGAACTAAAATGGGTATCTCGTTGGACTTTCAGGTGCAGTAGGTCAAAGAATACTGAACAACAGTTTATAAAGGCTGGAAATTCTTACTCTTGGAAATAATTTTATAGCCTAATGTACACCCTTATTGGGTTAGTCACGGGACCCAGAATCTCCTATCCTTATAGTGGAAGATTAATTATAGTATTAAGGAACTAAAATGGGTATCTCGTTGGACTTTCAGGTGCAGTAGGTCAAAGAATACTGAACAACAGTTTATAAAGGCTGGAAATTCTTACTCTTGGAAATAATTTTATAGCCTAATGTACACCCTTATTGGGTTAGTCACGGGACCCAGAATCTCCTATCCTTATAGTGGAAGATTAATTATAGTATTAAGGAACTAAAATGGGTATCTCGTTGGACTTTCAGGTGCAGTAGGTCAAAGAATACTGAACAACAGTTTATAAAGGCTGGAAATTCTTACTCTTGGAAATAATTTTATAGCCTAATGTACACCCTTATTGGGTTAGTCACGGGACCCAGAATCTCCTATCCTTATAGTGGAAGATAATTATAGTATTAAGGAACTAAAATGGGTATCTCGTTGGACTTTCAGGTGCAGTAGGTCAAAGAATACTGAACAACAGTTTATAAAGGCTGGAAATTCTTACTCTTGGAAATAATTTTATAGCCTAATGTACACCCTTATTGGGTTAGTCACGGGACCCAGAATCTCCTATCCTTATAGTGGAAGATAATTATAGTATTAAGGAACTAAAATGGGTATCTCGTTGGACTTTCAGGTGCAGTAGGTCAAAGAATACTGAACAACAGTTTATAAAGGCTGGAAATTCTTACTCTTGGAAATAATTTTATAGCCTAATGTACACCCTTATTGGGTTAGTCACGGGACCCAGAATCTCCTATCCTTATAGTGGAAGATAATTATAGTATTAAGGAACTAAAATGGGTATCTCGTTGGACTTTCAGGTGCAGTAGGTCAAAGAATACTGAACAACAGTTTATAAAGGCTGGAAATTCTTACTCTTGGAAATAATTTTATAGCCTAATGTACACCCTTATTGGGTTAGTCACGGGACCCAGAATCTCCTATCCTTATAGGGAAGCCTAATTATAGTATTAAGGAACTAAAATGGGTATCTCGTTGGACTTTCAGGTGCAGTAGGTCAAAGAATACTGAACAACAGTTTATAAAGGCTGGAAATTCTTACTCTTGGAAATAATTTTATAGCCTAATGTACACCCTTATTGGGTTAGTCACGGGACCCAGAATCTCCTATCCTTATAGTGGAAGATAATTATAGTATTAAGGAACTAAAATGGGTATCTCGTTGGACTTTCAGGTGCAGTAGGTCAAAGAATACTGAACAACAGTTTATAAAGGCTGGAAATTCTTACTCTTGGAAATAATTTTATAGCCTAATGTACACCCTTATTGGGTTAGTCACGGGACCCAGAATCTCCTATCCTTATAGTGGAAGATAATTATAGTATTAAGGAACTAAAATGGGTATCTCGTTGGACTTTCAGGTGCAGTAGGTCAAAGAATACTGAACAACAGTTTATAAAGGCTGGAAATTCTTACTCTTGGAAATAATTTTATAGCCTAATGTACACCCTTATTGGGTTAGTCACGGGACCCAGAATCTCCTATCCTTATAGTGGAAGATTAATTATAGTATTAAGGAACTAAAATGGGTATCTCGTTGGACTTTCAGGTGCAGTAGGTCAAAGAATACTGAACAACAGTTTATAAAGGCTGGAAATTCTTACTCTTGGAAATAATTTTATAGCCTAATGTACACCCTTATTGGGTTAGTCACGGGACCCAGAATCTCCTATCCTTATAGTGGAAGCCTAATTATAGTATTAAGGAACTAAAATGGGTATCTCGTTGGACTTTCAGGTGCAGTAGGTCAAAGAATACTGAACAACAGTTTATAAAGGCTGGAAATTCTTACTCTTGGAAATAATTTTATAGCCTAATGTACACCCTTATTGGGTTAGTCACGGGACCCAGAATCTCCTATCCTTATAGGGGAAGCCTAATTATAGTATTAAGGAACTAAAATGGGTATCTCGTTGGACTTTCAGGTGCAGTAGGTCAAAGAATACTGAACAACAGTTTATAAAGGCTGGAAATTCTTACTCTTGGAAATAATTTTATAGCCTAATGTACACCCTTATTGGGTTAGTCACGGGACCCAGAATCTCCTATCCTTATAGTGGAAGATAATTATAGTATTAAGGAACTAAAATGGGTATCTCGTTGGACTTTCAGGTGCAGTAGGTCAAAGAATACTGAACAACAGTTTATAAAGGCTGGAAATTCTTACTCTTGGAAATAATTTTATAGCCTAATGTACACCCTTATTGGGTTAGTCACGGGACCCAGAATCTCCTATCCTTATAGTGGAAGCCTAATTATAGTATTAAGGAACTAAAATGGGTATCTCGTTGGACTTTCAGGTGCAGTAGGTCAAAGAATACTGAACAACAGTTTATAAAGGCTGGAAATTCTTACTCTTGGAAATAATTTTATAGCCTAATGTACACCCTTATTGGGTTAGTCACGGGACCCAGAATCTCCTATCCTTATAGTGGAAGATAATTATAGTATTAAGGAACTAAAATGGGTATCTCGTTGGACTTTCAGGTGCAGTAGGTCAAAGAATACTGAACAACAGTTTATAAAGGCTGGAAATTCTTACTCTTGGAAATAATTTTATAGCCTAATGTACACCCTTATTGGGTTAGTCACGGGACCCAGAATCTCCTATCCTTATAGTGGAAGATAATTATAGTATTAAGGAACTAAAATGGGTATCTCGTTGGACTTTCAGGTGCAGTAGGTCAAAGAATACTGAACAACAGTTTATAAAGGCTGGAAATTCTTACTCTTGGAAATAATTTTATAGCCTAATGTACACCCTTATTGGGTTAGTCACGGGACCCAGAATCTCCTATCCTTATAGTGGAAGATAATTATAGTATTAAGGAACTAAAATGGGTATCTCGTTGGACTTTCAGGTGCAGTAGGTCAAAGAATACTGAACAACAGTTTATAAAGGCTGGAAATTCTTACTCTTGGAAATAATTTTATAGCCTAATGTACACCCTTATTGGGTTAGTCACGGGACCCAGAATCTCCTATCCTTATAGTGGAAGATAATTATAGTATTAAGGAACTAAAATGGGTATCTCGTTGGACTTTCAGGTGCAGTAGGTCAAAGAATACTGAACAACAGTTTATAAAGGCTGGAAATTCTTACTCTTGGAAATAATTTTATAGCCTAATGTACACCCTTATTGGGTTAGTCACGGGACCCAGAATCTCCTATCCTTATAGGGGAAGCCTAATTATAGTATTAAGGAACTAAAATGGGTATCTCGTTGGACTTTCAGGTGCAGTAGGTCAAAGAATACTGAACAACAGTTTATAAAGGCTGGAAATTCTTACTCTTGGAAATAATTTTATAGCCTAATGTACACCCTTATTGGGTTAGTCACGGGACCCAGAATCTCCTATCCTTATAGTGGAAGATTAATTATAGTATTAAGGAACTAAAATGGGTATCTCGTTGGACTTTCAGGTGCAGTAGGTCAAAGAATACTGAACAACAGTTTATAAAGGCTGGAAATTCTTACTCTTGGAAATAATTTTATAGCCTAATGTACACCCTTATTGGGTTAGTCACGGGACCCAGAATCTCCTATCCTTATAGGGGAAGCCTAATTATAGTATTAAGGAACTAAAATGGGTATCTCGTTGGACTTTCAGGTGCAGTAGGTCAAAGAATACTGAACAACAGTTTATAAAGGCTGGAAATTCTTACTCTTGGAAATAATTTTATAGCCTAATGTACACCCTTATTGGGTTAGTCACGGGACCCAGAATCTCCTATCCTTATAGTGGAAGCCTAATTATAGTATTAAGGAACTAAAATGGGTATCTCGTTGGACTTTCAGGTGCAGTAGGTCAAAGAATACTGAACAACAGTTTATAAAGGCTGGAAATTCTTACTCTTGGAAATAATTTTATAGCCTAATGTACACCCTTATTGGGTTAGTCACGGGACCCAGAATCTCCTATCCTTATAGTGGAAGATTAATTATAGTATTAAGGAACTAAAATGGGTATCTCGTTGGACTTTCAGGTGCAGTAGGTCAAAGAATACTGAACAACAGTTTATAAAGGCTGGAAATTCTTACTCTTGGAAATAATTTTATAGCCTAATGTACACCCTTATTGGGTTAGTCACGGGACCCAGAATCTCCTATCCTTATAGGGAAGCCTAATTATAGTATTAAGGAACTAAAATGGGTATCTCGTTGGACTTTCAGGTGCAGTAGGTCAAAGAATACTGAACAACAGTTTATAAAGGCTGGAAATTCTTACTCTTGGAAATAATTTTATAGCCTAATGTACACCCTTATTGGGTTAGTCACGGGACCCAGAATCTCCTATCCTTATAGGGAAGATAATTATAGTATTAAGGAACTAAAATGGGTATCTCGTTGGACTTTCAGGTGCAGTAGGTCAAAGAATACTGAACAACAGTTTATAAAGGCTGGAAATTCTTACTCTTGGAAATAATTTTATAGCCTAATGTACACCCTTATTGGGTTAGTCACGGGACCCAGAATCTCCTATCCTTATAGTGGAAGATAATTATAGTATTAAGGAACTAAAATGGGTATCTCGTTGGACTTTCAGGTGCAGTAGGTCAAAGAATACTGAACAACAGTTTATAAAGGCTGGAAATTCTTACTCTTGGAAATAATTTTATAGCCTAATGTACACCCTTATTGGGTTAGTCACGGGACCCAGAATCTCCTATCCTTATAGTGGAAGATAATTATAGTATTAAGGAACTAAAATGGGTATCTCGTTGGACTTTCAGGTGCAGTAGGTCAAAGAATACTGAACAACAGTTTATAAAGGCTGGAAATTCTTACTCTTGGAAATAATTTTATAGCCTAATGTACACCCTTATTGGGTTAGTCACGGGACCCAGAATCTCCTATCCTTATAGGGGAAGATAATTATAGTATTAAGGAACTAAAATGGGTATCTCGTTGGACTTTCAGGTGCAGTAGGTCAAAGAATACTGAACAACAGTTTATAAAGGCTGGAAATTCTTACTCTTGGAAATAATTTTATAGCCTAATGTACACCCTTATTGGGTTAGTCACGGGACCCAGAATCTCCTATCCTTATAGTGGAAGATAATTATAGTATTAAGGAACTAAAATGGGTATCTCGTTGGACTTTCAGGTGCAGTAGGTCAAAGAATACTGAACAACAGTTTATAAAGGCTGGAAATTCTTACTCTTGGAAATAATTTTATAGCCTAATGTACACCCTTATTGGGTTAGTCACGGGACCCAGAATCTCCTATCCTTATAGTGGAAGATAATTATAGTATTAAGGAACTAAAATGGGTATCTCGTTGGACTTTCAGGTGCAGTAGGTCAAAGAATACTGAACAACAGTTTATAAAGGCTGGAAATTCTTACTCTTGGAAATAATTTTATAGCCTAATGTACACCCTTATTGGGTTAGTCACGGGACCCAGAATCTCCTATCCTTATAGTGGAAGATAATTATAGTATTAAGGAACTAAAATGGGTATCTCGTTGGACTTTCAGGTGCAGTAGGTCAAAGAATACTGAACAACAGTTTATAAAGGCTGGAAATTCTTACTCTTGGAAATAATTTTATAGCCTAATGTACACCCTTATTGGGTTAGTCACGGGACCCAGAATCTCCTATCCTTATAGTGGAAGATAATTATAGTATTAAGGAACTAAAATGGGTATCTCGTTGGACTTTCAGGTGCAGTAGGTCAAAGAATACTGAACAACAGTTTATAAAGGCTGGAAATTCTTACTCTTGGAAATAATTTTATAGCCTAATGTACACCCTTATTGGGTTAGTCACGGGACCCAGAATCTCCTATCCTTATAGTGGGAAGATTATTATAGTATTAAGGAACTAAAATGGGTATCTCGTTGGACTTTCAGGTGCAGTAGGTCAAAGAATACTGAACAACAGTTTATAAAGGCTGGAAATTCTTACTCTTGGAAATAATTTTATAGCCTAATGTACACCCTTATTGGGTTAGTCACGGGACCCAGAATCTCCTATCCTTATAGTGGAAGCCTAATTATAGTATTAAGGAACTAAAATGGGTATCTCGTTGGACTTTCAGGTGCAGTAGGTCAAAGAATACTGAACAACAGTTTATAAAGGCTGGAAATTCTTACTCTTGGAAATAATTTTATAGCCTAATGTACACCCTTATTGGGTTAGTCACGGGACCCAGAATCTCCTATCCTTATAGTGGAAGATAATTATAGTATTAAGGAACTAAAATGGGTATCTCGTTGGACTTTCAGGTGCAGTAGGTCAAAGAATACTGAACAACAGTTTATAAAGGCTGGAAATTCTTACTCTTGGAAATAATTTTATAGCCTAATGTACACCCTTATTGGGTTAGTCACGGGACCCAGAATCTCCTATCCTTATAGTGGAAGCCTATTATAGTATTAAGGAACTAAAATGGGTATCTCGTTGGACTTTCAGGTGCAGTAGGTCAAAGAATACTGAACAACAGTTTATAAAGGCTGGAAATTCTTACTCTTGGAAATAATTTTATAGCCTAATGTACACCCTTATTGGGTTAGTCACGGGACCCAGAATCTCCTATCCTTATAGTGGAAGATAATTATAGTATTAAGGAACTAAAATGGGTATCTCGTTGGACTTTCAGGTGCAGTAGGTCAAAGAATACTGAACAACAGTTTATAAAGGCTGGAAATTCTTACTCTTGGAAATAATTTTATAGCCTAATGTACACCCTTATTGGGTTAGTCACGGGACCCAGAATCTCCTATCCTTATAGTGGAAGATTAATTATAGTATTAAGGAACTAAAATGGGTATCTCGTTGGACTTTCAGGTGCAGTAGGTCAAAGAATACTGAACAACAGTTTATAAAGGCTGGAAATTCTTACTCTTGGAAATAATTTTATAGCCTAATGTACACCCTTATTGGGTTAGTCACGGGACCCAGAATCTCCTATCCTTATAGTGGAAGCCTAATTATAGTATTAAGGAACTAAAATGGGTATCTCGTTGGACTTTCAGGTGCAGTAGGTCAAAGAATACTGAACAACAGTTTATAAAGGCTGGAAATTCTTACTCTTGGAAATAATTTTATAGCCTAATGTACACCCTTATTGGGTTAGT
Source organism: Ambrosia x helenae (assembly GCA_030844895.1). Classification (NCBI taxonomy): domain Eukaryota; kingdom Viridiplantae; phylum Streptophyta; class Magnoliopsida; order Asterales; family Asteraceae; genus Ambrosia; species Ambrosia x helenae. The sequence continues at coordinate 30,436 of JAUTDX010007510.1, forward strand.
CACGGGACCCAGAATCTCCTATCCTTATAGTGGAAGATAATTATAGTATTAAGGAACTAAAATGGGTATCTCGTTGGACTTTCAGGTGCAGTAGGTCAAAGAATACTGAACAACAGTTTATAAAGGCTGGAAATTCTTACTCTTGGAAATAATTTTATAGCCTAATGTACACCCTTATTGGGTTAGTCACGGGACCCAGAATCTCCTATCCTTATAGTGGAAGCCTAATTATAGTATTAAGGAACTAAAATGGGTATCTCGTTGGACTTTCAGGTGCAGTAGGTCAAAGAATACTGAACAACAGTTTATAAAGGCTGGAAATTCTTACTCTTGGAAATAATTTTATAGCCTAATGTACACCCTTATTGGGTTAGTCACGGGACCCAGAATCTCCTATCCTTATAGTGGAAGATAATTATAGTATTAAGGAACTAAAATGGTATCTCGTTGGACTTTCAGGTGCAGTAGGTCAAAGAATACTGAACAACAGTTTATAAAGGCTGGAAATTCTTACTCTTGGAAATAATTTTATAGCCTAATGTACACCCTTATTGGGTTAGTCACGGGACCCAGAATCTCCTATCCTTATAGGGGAAGCCTAATTATAGTATTAAGGAACTAAAATGGGTATCTCGTTGGACTTTCAGGTGCAGTAGGTCAAAGAATACTGAACAACAGTTTATAAAGGCTGGAAATTCTTACTCTTGGAAATAATTTTATAGCCTAATGTACACCCTTATTGGGTTAGTCACGGGACCCAGAATCTCCTATCCTTATAGGGAAGCCTAATTATATAGTATTAAGGACTAAAATGGGTATCTCGTTGGACTTTCAGGTGCAGTAGGTCAAAGAATACTGAACAACAGTTTATAAAGGCTGGAAATTCTTACTCTTGGAAATAATTTTATAGCCTAATGTACACCCTTATTGGGTTAGTCACGGGACCCAGAATCTCCTATCCTTATAGTGGAAGATAATTATAGTATTAAGGAACTAAAATGGGTATCTCGTTGGACTTTCAGGTGCAGTAGGTCAAAGAATACTGAACAACAGTTTATAAAGGCTGGAAATTCTTACTCTTGGAAATAATTTTATAGCCTAATGTACACCCTTATTGGGTTAGTCACGGGACCCAGAATCTCCTATCCTTATAGTGGAAGATAATTATAGTATTAAGGAACTAAAATGGGTATCTCGTTGGACTTTCAGGTGCAGTAGGTCAAAGAATACTGAACAACAGTTTATAAAGGCTGGAAATTCTTACTCTTGGAAATAATTTTATAGCCTAATGTACACCCTTATTGGGTTAGTCACGGGACCCAGAATCTCCTATCCTTATAGTGGAAGATAATTATAGTATTAAGGAACTAAAATGGGTATCTCGTTGGACTTTCAGGTGCAGTATCTGAGTAGGAAAGAGAAAGATGAGATACCCATTTTAGTTCTTAATACTATAATAATCTTCCACTATAAGGATAGGAGATTCTGGGTCCCGTGACTAACCCAATAAGGGTGTACATTAGGCTATAAAATTATTTCCAAGAGTAAGAATTTCCAGCCTTTATAAACTGTTGTTCAGTATTCTTTGACCTACTGCACCTGAAAGTCCAACGAGATACCCATTTTAGTTCCTTAATACTATAATTATCTTCCACTATAAGGATAGGAGATTCTGGGTCCCGTGACTAACCCAATAAGGGTGTACATTAGGCTATAAAATTATTTCCAAGAGTAAGAATTTCCAGCCTTTATAAACTGTTGTTCAGTATTCTTTGACCTACTGCACCTGAAAGTCCAACGAGATACCCATTTTAGTTCCTTAATACTATAATTAGGCTTCCACTATAAGGATAGGAGATTCTGGGTCCCGTGACTAACCCAATAAGGGTGTACATTAGGCTATAAAATTATTTCCAAGAGTAAGAATTTCCAGCCTTTATAAACTGTTGTTCAGTATTCTTTGACCTACTGCACCTGAAAGTCCAACGAGATACCCATTTAGTTCCTTAATACTATAATTATCTTCCACTATAAGGATAGGAGATTCTGGGTCCCGTGACTAACCCAATAAGGGTGTACATTAGGCTATAAAATTATTTCCAAGAGTAAGAATTTCCAGCCTTTATAAACTGTTGTTCAGTATTCTTTGACCTACTGCACCTGAAAGTCCAACGAGATACCCATTTTAGTTCCTTAATACTATAATTATTCTTCCACTATAAGGATAGGAGATTCTGGGTCCCGTGACTAACCCAATAAGGGTGTACATTAGGCTATAAAATTATTTCCAAGAGTAAGAATTTCCAGCCTTTATAAACTGTTGTTCAGTATTCTTTGACCTACTGCACCTGAAAGTCCAACGAGATACCCATTTTAGTTCCTTAATACTATAATTATCTTCCACTATAAGGATAGGAGATTCTGGGTCCCGTGACTAACCCAATAAGGGTGTACATTAGGCTATAAAATTATTTCCAAGAGTAAGAATTTCCAGCCTTTATAAACTGTTGTTCAGTATTCTTTGACCTACTGCACCTGAAAGTCCAACGAGATACCCATTTTAGTTCCTTAATACTATAATTATCTTCCCTATAAGGATAGGAGATTCTGGGTCCCGTGACTAACCCAATAAGGGTGTACATTAGGCTATAAAATTATTTCCAAGAGTAAGAATTTCCAGCCTTTATAAACTGTTGTTCAGTATTCTTTGACCTACTGCACCTGAAAGTCCAACGAGATACCCATTTTAGTTCCTTAATACTATAATTAATCTTCCACTATAAGGATAGGAGATTCTGGGTCCCGTGACTAACCCAATAAGGGTGTACATTAGGCTATAAAATTATTTCCAAGAGTAAGAATTTCCAGCCTTTATAAACTGTTGTTCAGTATTCTTTGACCTACTGCACCTGAAAGTCCAACGAGATACCCATTTTAGTTCCTTAATACTATAATTATCTTCCACTATAAGGATAGGAGATTCTGGGTCCCGTGACTAACCCAATAAGGGTGTACATTAGGCTATAAAATTATTTCCAAGAGTAAGAATTTCCAGCCTTTATAAACTGTTGTTCAGTATTCTTTGACCTACTGCACCTGAAAGTCCAACGAGATACCCATTTTAGTTCCTTAATACTATAATTAATCTTCCACTATAAGGATAGGAGATTCTGGGTCCCGTGACTAACCCAATAAGGGTGTACATTAGGCTATAAAATTATTTCCAAGAGTAAGAATTTCCAGCCTTTATAAACTGTTGTTCAGTATTCTTTGACCTACTGCACCTGAAAGTCCAACGAGATACCCATTTTAGTTCCTTAATACTATAATTATCTTCCCTATAAGGATAGGAGATTCTGGGTCCCGTGACTAACCCAATAAGGGTGTACATTAGGCTATAAAATTATTTCCAAGAGTAAGAATTTCCAGCCTTTATAAACTGTTGTTCAGTATTCTTTGACCTACTGCACCTGAAAGTCCAACGAGATACCCATTTTAGTTCCTTAATACTATAATTATCTTCCACTATAAGGATAGGAGATTCTGGGTCCCGTGACTAACCCAATAAGGGTGTACATTAGGCTATAAAATTATTTCCAAGAGTAAGAATTTCCAGCCTTTATAAACTGTTGTTCAGTATTCTTTGACCTACTGCACCTGAAAGTCCAACGAGATACCCATTTTAGTTCCTTAATACTATAATTATCTTCCACTATAAGGATAGGAGATTCTGGGTCCCGTGACTAACCCAATAAGGGTGTACATTAGGCTATAAAATTATTTCCAAGAGTAAGAATTTCCAGCCTTTATAAACTGTTGTTCAGTATTCTTTGACCTACTGCACCTGAAAGTCCAACGAGATACCCATTTTAGTTCCTTAATACTATAATTATCTTCCACTATAAGGATAGGAGATTCTGGGTCCCGTGACTAACCCAATAAGGGTGTACATTAGGCTATAAAATTATTTCCAAGAGTAAGAATTTCCAGCCTTTATAAACTGTTGTTCAGTATTCTTTGACCTACTGCACCTGAAAGTCCAACGAGATACCCATTTTAGTTCCTTAATACTATAATTATCTTCCACTATAAGGATAGGAGATTCTGGGTCCCGTGACTAACCCAATAAGGGTGTACATTAGGCTATAAAATTATTTCCAAGAGTAAGAATTTCCAGCCTTTATAAACTGTTGTTCAGTATTCTTTGACCTACTGCACCTGAAAGTCCAACGAGATACCCATTTTAGTTCCTTAATACTATAATTAGGCTTCCCTATAAGGATAGGAGATTCTGGGTCCCGTGACTAACCCAATAAGGGTGTACATTAGGCTATAAAATTATTTCCAAGAGTAAGAATTTCCAGCCTTTATAAACTGTTGTTCAGTATTCTTTGACCTACTGCACCTGAAAGTCCAACGAGATACCCATTTTAGTTCCTTAATACTATAATTATCTTCCACTATAAGGATAGGAGATTCTGGGTCCCGTGACTAACCCAATAAGGGTGTACATTAGGCTATAAAATTATTTCCAAGAGTAAGAATTTCCAGCCTTTATAAACTGTTGTTCAGTATTCTTTGACCTACTGCACCTGAAAGTCCAACGAGATACCCATTTTAGTTCCTTAATACTATAATTATCTTCCACTATAAGGATAGGAGATTCTGGGTCCCGTGACTAACCCAATAAGGGTGTACATTAGGCTATAAAATTATTTCCAAGAGTAAGAATTTCCAGCCTTTATAAACTGTTGTTCAGTATTCTTTGACCTACTGCACCTGAAAGTCCAACGAGATACCCATTTTAGTTCCTTAATACTATAATTATCTTCCACTATAAGGATAGGAGATTCTGGGTCCCGTGACTAACCCAATAAGGGTGTACATTAGGCTATAAAATTATTTCCAAGAGTAAGAATTTCCAGCCTTTATAAACTGTTGTTCAGTATTCTTTGACCTACTGCACCTGAAAGTCCAACGAGATACCCATTTTAGTTCCTTAATACTATAATTATCTTCCACTATAAGGATAGGAGATTCTGGGTCCCGTGACTAACCCAATAAGGGTGTACATTAGGCTATAAAATTATTTCCAAGAGTAAGAATTTCCAGCCTTTATAAACTGTTGTTCAGTATTCTTTGACCTACTGCACCTGAAAGTCCAACGAGATACCCATTTTAGTTCCTTAATACTATAATTATCTTCCACTATAAGGATAGGAGATTCTGGGTCCCGTGACTAACCCAATAAGGGTGTACATTAGGCTATAAAATTATTTCCAAGAGTAAGAATTTCCAGCCTTTATAAACTGTTGTTCAGTATTCTTTGACCTACTGCACCTGAAAGTCCAACGAGATACCCATTTTAGTTCCTTAATACTATAATTATCTTCCACTATAAGGATAGGAGATTCTGGGTCCCGTGACTAACCCAATAAGGGTGTACATTAGGCTATAAAATTATTTCCAAGAGTAAGAATTTCCAGCCTTTATAAACTGTTGTTCAGTATTCTTTGACCTACTGCACCTGAAAGTCCAACGAGATACCCATTTTAGTTCCTTAATACTATAATTATCTTCCACTATAAGGATAGGAGATTCTGGGTCCCGTGACTAACCCAATAAGGGTGTACATTAGGCTATAAAATTATTTCCAAGAGTAAGAATTTCCAGCCTTTATAAACTGTTGTTCAGTATTCTTTGACCTACTGCACCTGAAAGTCCAACGAGATACCCATTTTAGTTCCTTAATACTATAATTATCTTCCACTATAAGGATAGGAGATTCTGGGTCCCGTGACTAACCCAATAAGGGTGTACATTAGGCTATAAAATTATTTCCAAGAGTAAGAATTTCCAGCCTTTATAAACTGTTGTTCAGTATTCTTTGACCTACTGCACCTGAAAGTCCAACGAGATACCCATTTTAGTTCCTTAATACTATAATTAGGCTTCCACTATAAGGATAGGAGATTCTGGGTCCCGTGACTAACCCAATAAGGGTGTACATTAGGCTATAAAATTATTTCCAAGAGTAAGAATTTCCAGCCTTTATAAACTGTTGTTCAGTATTCTTTGACCTACTGCACCTGAAAGTCCAACGAGATACCCATTTTAGTTCCTTAATACTATAATTATCTTCCACTATAAGGATAGGAGATTCTGGGTCCCGTGACTAACCCAATAAGGGTGTACATTAGGCTATAAAATTATTTCCAAGAGTAAGAATTTCCAGCCTTTATAAACTGTTGTTCAGTATTCTTTGACCTACTGCACCTGAAAGTCCAACGAGATACCCATTTTAGTTCCTTAATACTATAATTATCTTCCCCTATAAGGATAGGAGATTCTGGGTCCCGTGACTAACCCAATAAGGGTGTACATTAGGCTATAAAATTATTTCCAAGAGTAAGAATTTCCAGCCTTTATAAACTGTTGTTCAGTATTCTTTGACCTACTGCACCTGAAAGTCCAACGAGATACCCATTTTAGTTCCTTAATACTATAATTAGGCTTCCACTATAAGGATAGGAGATTCTGGGTCCCGTGACTAACCCAATAAGGGTGTACATTAGGCTATAAAATTATTTCCAAGAGTAAGAATTTCCAGCCTTTATAAACTGTTGTTCAGTATTCTTTGACCTACTGCACCTGAAAGTCCAACGAGATACCCATTTTAGTTCCTTAATACTATAATTAGGCTTCCACTATAAGGATAGGAGATTCTGGGTCCCGTGACTAACCCAATAAGGGTGTACATTAGGCTATAAAATTATTTCCAAGAGTAAGAATTTCCAGCCTTTATAAACTGTTGTTCAGTATTCTTTGACCTACTGCACCTGAAAGTCCAACGAGATACCCATTTTAGTTCCTTAATACTATAATTAGGCTTCCACTATAAGGATAGGAGATTCTGGGTCCCGTGACTAACCCAATAAGGGTGTACATTAGGCTATAAAATTATTTCCAAGAGTAAGAATTTCCAGCCTTTATAAACTGTTGTTCAGTATTCTTTGACCTACTGCACCTGAAAGTCCAACGAGATACCCATTTTAGTTCCTTAATACTATAATTAGGCTTCCACTATAAGGATAGGAGATTCTGGGTCCCGTGACTAACCCAATAAGGGTGTACATTAGGCTATAAAATTATTTCCAAGAGTAAGAATTTCCAGCCTTTATAAACTGTTGTTCAGTATTCTTTGACCTACTGCACCTGAAAGTCCAACGAGATACCCATTTTAGTTCCTTAATACTATAATTAGGCTTCCACTATAAGGATAGGAGATTCTGGGTCCCGTGACTAACCCAATAAGGGTGTACATTAGGCTATAAAATTATTTCCAAGAGTAAGAATTTCCAGCCTTTATAAACTGTTGTTCAGTATTCTTTGACCTACTGCACCTGAAAGTCCAACGAGATACCCATTTTAGTTCCTTAATACTATAATTAGGCTTCCACTATAAGGATAGGAGATTCTGGGTCCCGTGACTAACCCAATAAGGGTGTACATTAGGCTATAAAATTATTTCCAAGAGTAAGAATTTCCAGCCTTTATAAACTGTTGTTCAGTATTCTTTGACCTACTGCACCTGAAAGTCCAACGAGATACCCATTTTAGTTCCTTAATACTATAATTATCTTCCCCTATAAGGATAGGAGATTCTGGGTCCCGTGACTAACCCAATAAGGGTGTACATTAGGCTATAAAATTATTTCCAAGAGTAAGAATTTCCAGCCTTTATAAACTGTTGTTCAGTATTCTTTGACCTACTGCACCTGAAAGTCCAACGAGATACCCATTTTAGTTCCTTAATACTATAATTATCTTCCACTATAAGGATAGGAGATTCTGGGTCCCGTGACTAACCCAATAAGGGTGTACATTAGGCTATAAAATTATTTCCAAGAGTAAGAATTTCCAGCCTTTATAAACTGTTGTTCAGTATTCTTTGACCTACTGCACCTGAAAGTCCAACGAGATACCCATTTTAGTTCCTTAATACTATAATTAGGCTTCCCTATAAGGATAGGAGATTCTGGGTCCCGTGACTAACCCAATAAGGGTGTACATTAGGCTATAAAATTATTTCCAAGAGTAAGAATTTCCAGCCTTTATAAACTGTTGTTCAGTATTCTTTGACCTACTGCACCTGAAAGTCCAACGAGATACCCATTTTAGTTCCTTAATACTATAATTAGGCTTCCCTATAAGGATAGGAGATTCTGGGTCCCGTGACTAACCCAATAAGGGTGTACATTAGGCTATAAAATTATTTCCAAGAGTAAGAATTTCCAGCCTTTATAAACTGTTGTTCAGTATTCTTTGACCTACTGCACCTGAAAGTCCAACGAGATACCCATTTTAGTTCCTTAATACTATAATTAGGCTTCCACTATAAGGATAGGAGATTCTGGGTCCCGTGACTAACCCAATAAGGGTGTACATTAGGCTATAAAATTATTTCCAAGAGTAAGAATTTCCAGCCTTTATAAACTGTTGTTCAGTATTCTTTGACCTACTGCACCTGAAAGTCCAACGAGATACCCATTTTAGTTCCTTAATACTATAATTAGGCTTCCACTATAAGGATAGGAGATTCTGGGTCCCGTGACTAACCCAATAAGGGTGTACATTAGGCTATAAAATTATTTCCAAGAGTAAGAATTTCCAGCCTTTATAAACTGTTGTTCAGTATTCTTTGACCTACTGCACCTGAAAGTCCAACGAGATACCCATTTTAGTTCCTTAATACTATAATTAGGCTTCCACTATAAGGATAGGAGATTCTGGGTCCCGTGACTAACCCAATAAGGGTGTACATTAGGCTATAAAATTATTTCCAAGAGTAAGAATTTCCAGCCTTTATAAACTGTTGTTCAGTATTCTTTGACCTACTGCACCTGAAAGTCCAACGAGATACCCATTTTAGTTCCTTAATACTATAATTAGGCTTCCACTATAAGGATAGGAGATTCTGGGTCCCGTGACTAACCCAATAAGGGTGTACATTAGGCTATAAAATTATTTCCAAGAGTAAGAATTTCCAGCCTTTATAAACTGTTGTTCAGTATTCTTTGACCTACTGCACCTGAAAGTCCAACGAGATACCCATTTTAGTTCCTTAATACTATAATTAGGCTTCCACTATAAGGATAGGAGATTCTGGGTCCCGTGACTAACCCAATAAGGGTGTACATTAGGCTATAAAATTATTTCCAAGAGTAAGAATTTCCAGCCTTTATAAACTGTTGTTCAGTATTCTTTGACCTACTGCACCTGAAAGTCCAACGAGATACCCATTTTAGTTCCTTAATACTATAATTATCTTCCACTATAAGGATAGGAGATTCTGGGTCCCGTGACTAACCCAATAAGGGTGTACATTAGGCTATAAAATTATTTCCAAGAGTAAGAATTTCCAGCCTTTATAAACTGTTGTTCAGTATTCTTTGACCTACTGCACCTGAAAGTCCAACGAGATACCCATTTTAGTTCCTTAATACTATAATTAGGCTTCCCCTATAAGGATAGGAGATTCTGGGTCCCGTGACTAACCCAATAAGGGTGTACATTAGGCTATAAAATTATTTCCAAGAGTAAGAATTTCCAGCCTTTATAAACTGTTGTTCAGTATTCTTTGACCTACTGCACCTGAAAGTCCAACGAGATACCCATTTTAGTTCCTTAATACTATAATTAGGCTTCCCCTATAAGGATAGGAGATTCTGGGTCCCGTGACTAACCCAATAAGGGTGTACATTAGGCTATAAAATTATTTCCAAGAGTAAGAATTTCCAGCCTTTATAAACTGTTGTTCAGTATTCTTTGACCTACTGCACCTGAAAGTCCAACGAGATACCCATTTTAGTTCCTTAATACTATAATTAGGCTTCCCCTATAAGGATAGGAGATTCTGGGTCCCGTGACTAACCCAATAAGGGTGTACATTAGGCTATAAAATTATTTCCAAGAGTAAGAATTTCCAGCCTTTATAAACTGTTGTTCAGTATTCTTTGACCTACTGCACCTGAAAGTCCAACGAGATACCCATTTTAGTTCCTTAATACTATAATTAGGCTTCCACTATAAGGATAGGAGATTCTGGGTCCCGTGACTAACCCAATAAGGGTGTACATTAGGCTATAAAATTATTTCCAAGAGTAAGAATTTCCAGCCTTTATAAACTGTTGTTCAGTATTCTTTGACCTACTGCACCTGAAAGTCCAACGAGATACCCATTTTAGTTCCTTAATACTATAATTAGGCTTCCCCTATAAGGATAGGAGATTCTGGGTCCCGTGACTAACCCAATAAGGGTGTACATTAGGCTATAAAATTATTTCCAAGAGTAAGAATTTCCAGCCTTTATAAACTGTTGTTCAGTATTCTTTGACCTACTGCACCTGAAAGTCCAACGAGATACCCATTTTAGTTCCTTAATACTATAATTAGGCTTCCCCTATAAGGATAGGAGATTCTGGGTCCCGTGACTAACCCAATAAGGGTGTACATTAGGCTATAAAATTATTTCCAAGAGTAAGAATTTCCAGCCTTTATAAACTGTTGTTCAGTATTCTTTGACCTACTGCACCTGAAAGTCCAACGAGATACCCATTTTAGTTCCTTAATACTATAATTAGGCTTCCACTATAAGGATAGGAGATTCTGGGTCCCGTGACTAACCCAATAAGGGTGTACATTAGGCTATAAAATTATTTCCAAGAGTAAGAATTTCCAGCCTTTATAAACTGTTGTTCAGTATTCTTTGACCTACTGCACCTGAAAGTCCAACGAGATACCCATTTTAGTTCCTTAATACTATAATTAGGCTTCCACTATAAGGATAGGAGATTCTGGGTCCCGTGACTAACCCAATAAGGGTGTACATTAGGCTATAAAATTATTTCCAAGAGTAAGAATTTCCAGCCTTTATAAACTGTTGTTCAGTATTCTTTGACCTACTGCACCTGAAAGTCCAACGAGATACCCATTTTAGTTCCTTAATACTATAATTAGGCTTCCACTATAAGGATAGGAGATTCTGGGTCCCGTGACTAACCCAATAAGGGTGTACATTAGGCTATAAAATTATTTCCAAGAGTAAGAATTTCCAGCCTTTATAAACTGTTGTTCAGTATTCTTTGACCTACTGCACCTGAAAGTCCAACGAGATACCCATTTTAGTTCCTTAATACTATAATTAGGCTTCCCCTATAAGGATAGGAGATTCTGGGTCCCGTGACTAACCCAATAAGGGTGTACATTAGGCTATAAAATTATTTCCAAGAGTAAGAATTTCCAGCCTTTATAAACTGTTGTTCAGTATTCTTTGACCTACTGCACCTGAAAGTCCAACGAGATACCCATTTTAGTTCCTTAATACTATAATTAGGCTTCCACTATAAGGATAGGAGATTCTGGGTCCCGTGACTAACCCAATAAGGGTGTACATTAGGCTATAAAATTATTTCCAAGAGTAAGAATTTCCAGCCTTTATAAACTGTTGTTCAGTATTCTTTGACCTACTGCACCTGAAAGTCCAACGAGATACCCATTTTAGTTCCTTAATACTATAATTAGGCTTCCACTATAAGGATAGGAGATTCTGGGTCCCGTGACTAACCCAATAAGGGTGTACATTAGGCTATAAAATTATTTCCAAGAGTAAGAATTTCCAGCCTTTATAAACTGTTGTTCAGTATTCTTTGACCTACTGCACCTGAAAGTCCAACGAGATACCCATTTTAGTTCCTTAATACTATAATTAGGCTTCCACTATAAGGATAGGAGATTCTGGGTCCCGTGACTAACCCAATAAGGGTGTACATTAGGCTATAAAATTATTTCCAAGAGTAAGAATTTCCAGCCTTTATAAACTGTTGTTCAGTATTCTTTGACCTACTGCACCTGAAAGTCCAACGAGATACCCATTTTAGTTCCTTAATACTATAATTAGGCTTCCACTATAAGGATAGGAGATTCTGGGTCCCGTGACTAACCCAATAAGGGTGTACATTAGGCTATAAAATTATTTCCAAGAGTAAGAATTTCCAGCCTTTATAAACTGTTGTTCAGTATTCTTTGACCTACTGCACCTGAAAGTCCAACGAGATACCCATTTTAGTTCCTTAATACTATAATTAGGCTTCCACTATAAGGATAGGAGATTCTGGGTCCCGTGACTAACCCAATAAGGGTGTACATTAGGCTATAAAATTATTTCCAAGAGTAAGAATTTCCAGCCTTTATAAACTGTTGTTCAGTATTCTTTGACCTACTGCACCTGAAAGTCCAACGAGATACCCATTTTAGTTCCTTAATACTATAATTAGGCTTCCACTATAAGGATAGGAGATTCTGGGTCCCGTGACTAACCCAATAAGGGTGTACATTAGGCTATAAAATTATTTCCAAGAGTAAGAATTTCCAGCCTTTATAAACTGTTGTTCAGTATTCTTTGACCTACTGCACCTGAAAGTCCAACGAGATACCCATTTTAGTTCCTTAATACTATAATTAGGCTTCCCTATAAGGATAGGAGATTCTGGGTCCCGTGACTAACCCAATAAGGGTGTACATTAGGCTATAAAATTATTTCCAAGAGTAAGAATTTCCAGCCTTTATAAACTGTTGTTCAGTATTCTTTGACCTACTGCACCTGAAAGTCCAACGAGATACCCATTTTAGTTCCTTAATACTATAATTAGGCTTCCACTATAAGGATAGGAGATTCTGGGTCCCGTGACTAACCCAATAAGGGTGTACATTAGGCTATAAAATTATTTCCAAGAGTAAGAATTTCCAGCCTTTATAAACTGTTGTTCAGTATTCTTTGACCTACTGCACCTGAAAGTCCAACGAGATACCCATTTTAGTTCCTTAATACTATAATTAGGCTTCCACTATAAGGATAGGAGATTCTGGGTCCCGTGACTAACCCAATAAGGGTGTACATTAGGCTATAAAATTATTTCCAAGAGTAAGAATTTCCAGCCTTTATAAACTGTTGTTCAGTATTCTTTGACCTACTGCACCTGAAAGTCCAACGAGATACCCATTTTAGTTCCTTAATACTATAATTAGGCTTCCCCTATAAGGATAGGAGATTCTGGGTCCCGTGACTAACCCAATAAGGGTGTACATTAGGCTATAAAATTATTTCCAAGAGTAAGAATTTCCAGCCTTTATAAACTGTTGTTCAGTATTCTTTGACCTACTGCACCTGAAAGTCCAACGAGATACCCATTTTAGTTCCTTAATACTATAATTAGGCTTCCACTATAAGGATAGGAGATTCTGGGTCCCGTGACTAACCCAATAAGGGTGTACATTAGGCTATAAAATTATTTCCAAGAGTAAGAATTTCCAGCCTTTATAAACTGTTGTTCAGTATTCTTTGACCTACTGCACCTGAAAGTCCAACGAGATACCCATTTTAGTTCCTTAATACTATAATTAGGCTTCCCCTATAAGGATAGGAGATTCTGGGTCCCGTGACTAACCCAATAAGGGTGTACATTAGGCTATAAAATTATTTCCAAGAGTAAGAATTTCCAGCCTTTATAAACTGTTGTTCAGTATTCTTTGACCTACTGCACCTGAAAGTCCAACGAGATACCCATTTTAGTTCCTTAATACTATAATTAGGCTTCCACTATAAGGATAGGAGATTCTGGGTCCCGTGACTAACCCAATAAGGGTGTACATTAGGCTATAAAATTATTTCCAAGAGTAAGAATTTCCAGCCTTTATAAACTGTTGTTCAGTATTCTTTGACCTACTGCACCTGAAAGTCCAACGAGATACCCATTTTAGTTCCTTAATACTATAATTAGGCTTCCACTATAAGGATAGGAGATTCTGGGTCCCGTGACTAACCCAATAAGGGTGTACATTAGGCTATAAAATTATTTCCAAGAGTAAGAATTTCCAGCCTTTATAAACTGTTGTTCAGTATTCTTTGACCTACTGCACCTGAAAGTCCAACGAGATACCCATTTTAGTTCCTTAATACTATAATTAGGCTTCCACTATAAGGATAGGAGATTCTGGGTCCCGTGACTAACCCAATAAGGGTGTACATTAGGCTATAAAATTATTTCCAAGAGTAAGAATTTCCAGCCTTTATAAACTGTTGTTCAGTATTCTTTGACCTACTGCACCTGAAAGTCCAACGAGATACCCATTTTAGTTCCTTAATACTATAATTATCTTCCACTATAAGGATAGGAGATTCTGGGTCCCGTGACTAACCCAATAAGGGTGTACATTAGGCTATAAAATTATTTCCAAGAGTAAGAATTTCCAGCCTTTATAAACTGTTGTTCAGTATTCTTTGACCTACTGCACCTGAAAGTCCAACGAGATACCCATTTTAGTTCCTTAATACTATAATTAGGCTTCCACTATAAGGATAGGAGATTCTGGGTCCCGTGACTAACCCAATAAGGGTGTACATTAGGCTATAAAATTATTTCCAAGAGTAAGAATTTCCAGCCTTTATAAACTGTTGTTCAGTATTCTTTGACCTACTGCACCTGAAAGTCCAACGAGATACCCATTTTAGTTCCTTAATACTATAATTAGGCTTCCCTATAAGGATAGGAGATTCTGGGTCCCGTGACTAACCCAATAAGGGTGTACATTAGGCTATAAAATTATTTCCAAGAGTAAGAATTTCCAGCCTTTATAAACTGTTGTTCAGTATTCTTTGACCTACTGCACCTGAAAGTCCAACGAGATACCCATTTTAGTTCCTTAATACTATAATTAGGCTTCCACTATAAGGATAGGAGATTCTGGGTCCCGTGACTAACCCAATAAGGGTGTACATTAGGCTATAAAATTATTTCCAAGAGTAAGAATTTCCAGCCTTTATAAACTGTTGTTCAGTATTCTTTGACCTACTGCACCTGAAAGTCCAACGAGATACCCATTTTAGTTCCTTAATACTATAATTAGGCTTCCCTATAAGGATAGGAGATTCTGGGTCCCGTGACTAACCCAATAAGGGTGTACATTAGGCTATAAAATTATTTCCAAGAGTAAGAATTTCCAGCCTTTATAAACTGTTGTTCAGTATTCTTTGACCTACTGCACCTGAAAGTCCAACGAGATACCCATTTTAGTTCCTTAATACTATAATTAGGCTTCCACTATAAGGATAGGAGATTCTGGGTCCCGTGACTAACCCAATAAGGGTGTACATTAGGCTATAAAATTATTTCCAAGAGTAAGAATTTCCAGCCTTTATAAACTGTTGTTCAGTATTCTTTGACCTACTGCACCTGAAAGTCCAACGAGATACCCATTTTAGTTCCTTAATACTATAATTAGGCTTCCCCTATAAGGATAGGAGATTCTGGGTCCCGTGACTAACCCAATAAGGGTGTACATTAGGCTATAAAATTATTTCCAAGAGTAAGAATTTCCAGCCTTTATAAACTGTTGTTCAGTATTCTTTGACCTACTGCACCTGAAAGTCCAACGAGATACCCATTTTAGTTCCTTAATACTATAATTAGGCTTCCACTATAAGGATAGGAGATTCTGGGTCCCGTGACTAACCCAATAAGGGTGTACATTAGGCTATAAAATTATTTCCAAGAGTAAGAATTTCCAGCCTTTATAAACTGTTGTTCAGTATTCTTTGACCTACTGCACCTGAAAGTCCAACGAGATACCCATTTTAGTTCCTTAATACTATAATTAGGCTTCCCCTATAAGGATAGGAGATTCTGGGTCCCGTGACTAACCCAATAAGGGTGTACATTAGGCTATAAAATTATTTCCAAGAGTAAGAATTTCCAGCCTTTATAAACTGTTGTTCAGTATTCTTTGACCTACTGCACCTGAAAGTCCAACGAGATACCCATTTTAGTTCCTTAATACTATAATTAGGCTTCCCCTATAAGGATAGGAGATTCTGGGTCCCGTGACTAACCCAATAAGGGTGTACATTAGGCTATAAAATTATTTCCAAGAGTAAGAATTTCCAGCCTTTATAAACTGTTGTTCAGTATTCTTTGACCTACTGCACCTGAAAGTCCAACGAGATACCCATTTTAGTTCCTTAATACTATAATTAGGCTTCCACTATAAGGATAGGAGATTCTGGGTCCCGTGACTAACCCAATAAGGGTGTACATTAGGCTATAAAATTATTTCCAAGAGTAAGAATTTCCAGCCTTTATAAACTGTTGTTCAGTATTCTTTGACCTACTGCACCTGAAAGTCCAACGAGATACCCATTTTAGTTCCTTAATACTATA
This sequence comes from Ambrosia x helenae, assembly GCA_030844895.1. Classification (NCBI taxonomy): domain Eukaryota; kingdom Viridiplantae; phylum Streptophyta; class Magnoliopsida; order Asterales; family Asteraceae; genus Ambrosia; species Ambrosia x helenae. The sequence continues at coordinate 46,710 of JAUTDX010007510.1, forward strand.
ATTAGGCTTCCACTATAAGGATAGGAGATTCTGGGTCCCGTGACTAACCCAATAAGGGTGTACATTAGGCTATAAAATTATTTCCAAGAGTAAGAATTTCCAGCCTTTATAAACTGTTGTTCAGTATTCTTTGACCTACTGCACCTGAAAGTCCAACGAGATACCCATTTTAGTTCCTTAATACTATAATTAGGCTTCCACTATAAGGATAGGAGATTCTGGGTCCCGTGACTAACCCAATAAGGGTGTACATTAGGCTATAAAATTATTTCCAAGAGTAAGAATTTCCAGCCTTTATAAACTGTTGTTCAGTATTCTTTGACCTACTGCACCTGAAAGTCCAACGAGATACCCATTTTAGTTCCTTAATACTATAATTAGGCTTCCACTATAAGGATAGGAGATTCTGGGTCCCGTGACTAACCCAATAAGGGTGTACATTAGGCTATAAAATTATTTCCAAGAGTAAGAATTTCCAGCCTTTATAAACTGTTGTTCAGTATTCTTTGACCTACTGCACCTGAAAGTCCAACGAGATACCCATTTTAGTTCCTTAATACTATAATTAGGCTTCCCCTATAAGGATAGGAGATTCTGGGTCCCGTGACTAACCCAATAAGGGTGTACATTAGGCTATAAAATTATTTCCAAGAGTAAGAATTTCCAGCCTTTATAAACTGTTGTTCAGTATTCTTTGACCTACTGCACCTGAAAGTCCAACGAGATACCCATTTTAGTTCCTTAATACTATAATTAGGCTTCCACTATAAGGATAGGAGATTCTGGGTCCCGTGACTAACCCAATAAGGGTGTACATTAGGCTATAAAATTATTTCCAAGAGTAAGAATTTCCAGCCTTTATAAACTGTTGTTCAGTATTCTTTGACCTACTGCACCTGAAAGTCCAACGAGATACCCATTTTAGTTCCTTAATACTATAATTAGGCTTCCACTATAAGGATAGGAGATTCTGGGTCCCGTGACTAACCCAATAAGGGTGTACATTAGGCTATAAAATTATTTCCAAGAGTAAGAATTTCCAGCCTTTATAAACTGTTGTTCAGTATTCTTTGACCTACTGCACCTGAAAGTCCAACGAGATACCCATTTTAGTTCCTTAATACTATAATTAGGCTTCCACTATAAGGATAGGAGATTCTGGGTCCCGTGACTAACCCAATAAGGGTGTACATTAGGCTATAAAATTATTTCCAAGAGTAAGAATTTCCAGCCTTTATAAACTGTTGTTCAGTATTCTTTGACCTACTGCACCTGAAAGTCCAACGAGATACCCATTTTAGTTCCTTAATACTATAATTAGGCTTCCACTATAAGGATAGGAGATTCTGGGTCCCGTGACTAACCCAATAAGGGTGTACATTAGGCTATAAAATTATTTCCAAGAGTAAGAATTTCCAGCCTTTATAAACTGTTGTTCAGTATTCTTTGACCTACTGCACCTGAAAGTCCAACGAGATACCCATTTTAGTTCCTTAATACTATAATTAGGCTTCCACTATAAGGATAGGAGATTCTGGGTCCCGTGACTAACCCAATAAGGGTGTACATTAGGCTATAAAATTATTTCCAAGAGTAAGAATTTCCAGCCTTTATAAACTGTTGTTCAGTATTCTTTGACCTACTGCACCTGAAAGTCCAACGAGATACCCATTTTAGTTCCTTAATACTATAATTAGGCTTCCACTATAAGGATAGGAGATTCTGGGTCCCGTGACTAACCCAATAAGGGTGTACATTAGGCTATAAAATTATTTCCAAGAGTAAGAATTTCCAGCCTTTATAAACTGTTGTTCAGTATTCTTTGACCTACTGCACCTGAAAGTCCAACGAGATACCCATTTTAGTTCCTTAATACTATAATTAGGCTTCCACTATAAGGATAGGAGATTCTGGGTCCCGTGACTAACCCAATAAGGGTGTACATTAGGCTATAAAATTATTTCCAAGAGTAAGAATTTCCAGCCTTTATAAACTGTTGTTCAGTATTCTTTGACCTACTGCACCTGAAAGTCCAACGAGATACCCATTTTAGTTCCTTAATACTATAATTAGGCTTCCCTATAAGGATAGGAGATTCTGGGTCCCGTGACTAACCCAATAAGGGTGTACATTAGGCTATAAAATTATTTCCAAGAGTAAGAATTTCCAGCCTTTATAAACTGTTGTTCAGTATTCTTTGACCTACTGCACCTGAAAGTCCAACGAGATACCCATTTTAGTTCCTTAATACTATAATTAGGCTTCCACTATAAGGATAGGAGATTCTGGGTCCCGTGACTAACCCAATAAGGGTGTACATTAGGCTATAAAATTATTTCCAAGAGTAAGAATTTCCAGCCTTTATAAACTGTTGTTCAGTATTCTTTGACCTACTGCACCTGAAAGTCCAACGAGATACCCATTTTAGTTCCTTAATACTATAATTAGGCTTCCACTATAAGGATAGGAGATTCTGGGTCCCGTGACTAACCCAATAAGGGTGTACATTAGGCTATAAAATTATTTCCAAGAGTAAGAATTTCCAGCCTTTATAAACTGTTGTTCAGTATTCTTTGACCTACTGCACCTGAAAGTCCAACGAGATACCCATTTTAGTTCCTTAATACTATAATTAGGCTTCCACTATAAGGATAGGAGATTCTGGGTCCCGTGACTAACCCAATAAGGGTGTACATTAGGCTATAAAATTATTTCCAAGAGTAAGAATTTCCAGCCTTTATAAACTGTTGTTCAGTATTCTTTGACCTACTGCACCTGAAAGTCCAACGAGATACCCATTTTAGTTCCTTAATACTATAATTAGGCTTCCACTATAAGGATAGGAGATTCTGGGTCCCGTGACTAACCCAATAAGGGTGTACATTAGGCTATAAAATTATTTCCAAGAGTAAGAATTTCCAGCCTTTATAAACTGTTGTTCAGTATTCTTTGACCTACTGCACCTGAAAGTCCAACGAGATACCCATTTTAGTTCCTTAATACTATAATTAGGCTTCCACTATAAGGATAGGAGATTCTGGGTCCCGTGACTAACCCAATAAGGGTGTACATTAGGCTATAAAATTATTTCCAAGAGTAAGAATTTCCAGCCTTTATAAACTGTTGTTCAGTATTCTTTGACCTACTGCACCTGAAAGTCCAACGAGATACCCATTTTAGTTCCTTAATACTATAATTAGGCTTCCCCTATAAGGATAGGAGATTCTGGGTCCCGTGACTAACCCAATAAGGGTGTACATTAGGCTATAAAATTATTTCCAAGAGTAAGAATTTCCAGCCTTTATAAACTGTTGTTCAGTATTCTTTGACCTACTGCACCTGAAAGTCCAACGAGATACCCATTTTAGTTCCTTAATACTATAATTAGGCTTCCACTATAAGGATAGGAGATTCTGGGTCCCGTGACTAACCCAATAAGGGTGTACATTAGGCTATAAAATTATTTCCAAGAGTAAGAATTTCCAGCCTTTATAAACTGTTGTTCAGTATTCTTTGACCTACTGCACCTGAAAGTCCAACGAGATACCCATTTTAGTTCCTTAATACTATAATTAGGCTTCCACTATAAGGATAGGAGATTCTGGGTCCCGTGACTAACCCAATAAGGGTGTACATTAGGCTATAAAATTATTTCCAAGAGTAAGAATTTCCAGCCTTTATAAACTGTTGTTCAGTATTCTTTGACCTACTGCACCTGAAAGTCCAACGAGATACCCATTTTAGTTCCTTAATACTATAATTAGGCTTCCCCTATAAGGATAGGAGATTCTGGGTCCCGTGACTAACCCAATAAGGGTGTACATTAGGCTATAAAATTATTTCCAAGAGTAAGAATTTCCAGCCTTTATAAACTGTTGTTCAGTATTCTTTGACCTACTGCACCTGAAAGTCCAACGAGATACCCATTTTAGTTCCTTAATACTATAATTATCTTCCACTATAAGGATAGGAGATTCTGGGTCCCGTGACTAACCCAATAAGGGTGTACATTAGGCTATAAAATTATTTCCAAGAGTAAGAATTTCCAGCCTTTATAAACTGTTGTTCAGTATTCTTTGACCTACTGCACCTGAAAGTCCAACGAGATACCCATTTTAGTTCCTTAATACTATAATTAGGCTTCCACTATAAGGATAGGAGATTCTGGGTCCCGTGACTAACCCAATAAGGGTGTACATTAGGCTATAAAATTATTTCCAAGAGTAAGAATTTCCAGCCTTTATAAACTGTTGTTCAGTATTCTTTGACCTACTGCACCTGAAAGTCCAACGAGATACCCATTTTAGTTCCTTAATACTATAATTAGGCTTCCACTATAAGGATAGGAGATTCTGGGTCCCGTGACTAACCCAATAAGGGTGTACATTAGGCTATAAAATTATTTCCAAGAGTAAGAATTTCCAGCCTTTATAAACTGTTGTTCAGTATTCTTTGACCTACTGCACCTGAAAGTCCAACGAGATACCCATTTTAGTTCCTTAATACTATAATTAGGCTTCCACTATAAGGATAGGAGATTCTGGGTCCCGTGACTAACCCAATAAGGGTGTACATTAGGCTATAAAATTATTTCCAAGAGTAAGAATTTCCAGCCTTTATAAACTGTTGTTCAGTATTCTTTGACCTACTGCACCTGAAAGTCCAACGAGATACCCATTTTAGTTCCTTAATACTATAATTAGGCTTCCACTATAAGGATAGGAGATTCTGGGTCCCGTGACTAACCCAATAAGGGTGTACATTAGGCTATAAAATTATTTCCAAGAGTAAGAATTTCCAGCCTTTATAAACTGTTGTTCAGTATTCTTTGACCTACTGCACCTGAAAGTCCAACGAGATACCCATTTTAGTTCCTTAATACTATAATTAGGCTTCCACTATAAGGATAGGAGATTCTGGGTCCCGTGACTAACCCAATAAGGGTGTACATTAGGCTATAAAATTATTTCCAAGAGTAAGAATTTCCAGCCTTTATAAACTGTTGTTCAGTATTCTTTGACCTACTGCACCTGAAAGTCCAACGAGATACCCATTTTAGTTCCTTAATACTATAATTAGGCTTCCCTATAAGGATAGGAGATTCTGGGTCCCGTGACTAACCCAATAAGGGTGTACATTAGGCTATAAAATTATTTCCAAGAGTAAGAATTTCCAGCCTTTATAAACTGTTGTTCAGTATTCTTTGACCTACTGCACCTGAAAGTCCAACGAGATACCCATTTTAGTTCCTTAATACTATAATTAGGCTTCCCCTATAAGGATAGGAGATTCTGGGTCCCGTGACTAACCCAATAAGGGTGTACATTAGGCTATAAAATTATTTCCAAGAGTAAGAATTTCCAGCCTTTATAAACTGTTGTTCAGTATTCTTTGACCTACTGCACCTGAAAGTCCAACGAGATACCCATTTTAGTTCCTTAATACTATAATTAGGCTTCCCCTATAAGGATAGGAGATTCTGGGTCCCGTGACTAACCCAATAAGGGTGTACATTAGGCTATAAAATTATTTCCAAGAGTAAGAATTTCCAGCCTTTATAAACTGTTGTTCAGTATTCTTTGACCTACTGCACCTGAAAGTCCAACGAGATACCCATTTTAGTTCCTTAATACTATAATTAGGCTTCCACTATAAGGATAGGAGATTCTGGGTCCCGTGACTAACCCAATAAGGGTGTACATTAGGCTATAAAATTATTTCCAAGAGTAAGAATTTCCAGCCTTTATAAACTGTTGTTCAGTATTCTTTGACCTACTGCACCTGAAAGTCCAACGAGATACCCATTTTAGTTCCTTAATACTATAATTAGGCTTCCACTATAAGGATAGGAGATTCTGGGTCCCGTGACTAACCCAATAAGGGTGTACATTAGGCTATAAAATTATTTCCAAGAGTAAGAATTTCCAGCCTTTATAAACTGTTGTTCAGTATTCTTTGACCTACTGCACCTGAAAGTCCAACGAGATACCCATTTTAGTTCCTTAATACTATAATTAGGCTTCCACTATAAGGATAGGAGATTCTGGGTCCCGTGACTAACCCAATAAGGGTGTACATTAGGCTATAAAATTATTTCCAAGAGTAAGAATTTCCAGCCTTTATAAACTGTTGTTCAGTATTCTTTGACCTACTGCACCTGAAAGTCCAACGAGATACCCATTTTAGTTCCTTAATACTATAATTAGGCTTCCCCTATAAGGATAGGAGATTCTGGGTCCCGTGACTAACCCAATAAGGGTGTACATTAGGCTATAAAATTATTTCCAAGAGTAAGAATTTCCAGCCTTTATAAACTGTTGTTCAGTATTCTTTGACCTACTGCACCTGAAAGTCCAACGAGATACCCATTTTAGTTCCTTAATACTATAATTAGGCTTCCACTATAAGGATAGGAGATTCTGGGTCCCGTGACTAACCCAATAAGGGTGTACATTAGGCTATAAAATTATTTCCAAGAGTAAGAATTTCCAGCCTTTATAAACTGTTGTTCAGTATTCTTTGACCTACTGCACCTGAAAGTCCAACGAGATACCCATTTTAGTTCCTTAATACTATAATTAGGCTTCCACTATAAGGATAGGAGATTCTGGGTCCCGTGACTAACCCAATAAGGGTGTACATTAGGCTATAAAATTATTTCCAAGAGTAAGAATTTCCAGCCTTTATAAACTGTTGTTCAGTATTCTTTGACCTACTGCACCTGAAAGTCCAACGAGATACCCATTTTAGTTCCTTAATACTATAATTAGGCTTCCACTATAAGGATAGGAGATTCTGGGTCCCGTGACTAACCCAATAAGGGTGTACATTAGGCTATAAAATTATTTCCAAGAGTAAGAATTTCCAGCCTTTATAAACTGTTGTTCAGTATTCTTTGACCTACTGCACCTGAAAGTCCAACGAGATACCCATTTTAGTTCCTTAATACTATAATTAGGCTTCCACTATAAGGATAGGAGATTCTGGGTCCCGTGACTAACCCAATAAGGGTGTACATTAGGCTATAAAATTATTTCCAAGAGTAAGAATTTCCAGCCTTTATAAACTGTTGTTCAGTATTCTTTGACCTACTGCACCTGAAAGTCCAACGAGATACCCATTTTAGTTCCTTAATACTATAATTAGGCTTCCACTATAAGGATAGGAGATTCTGGGTCCCGTGACTAACCCAATAAGGGTGTACATTAGGCTATAAAATTATTTCCAAGAGTAAGAATTTCCAGCCTTTATAAACTGTTGTTCAGTATTCTTTGACCTACTGCACCTGAAAGTCCAACGAGATACCCATTTTAGTTCCTTAATACTATAATTAGGCTTCCCCTATAAGGATAGGAGATTCTGGGTCCCGTGACTAACCCAATAAGGGTGTACATTAGGCTATAAAATTATTTCCAAGAGTAAGAATTTCCAGCCTTTATAAACTGTTGTTCAGTATTCTTTGACCTACTGCACCTGAAAGTCCAACGAGATACCCATTTTAGTTCCTTAATACTATAATTAGGCTTCCCTATAAGGATAGGAGATTCTGGGTCCCGTGACTAACCCAATAAGGGTGTACATTAGGCTATAAAATTATTTCCAAGAGTAAGAATTTCCAGCCTTTATAAACTGTTGTTCAGTATTCTTTGACCTACTGCACCTGAAAGTCCAACGAGATACCCATTTTAGTTCCTTAATACTATAATTAGGCTTCCACTATAAGGATAGGAGATTCTGGGTCCCGTGACTAACCCAATAAGGGTGTACATTAGGCTATAAAATTATTTCCAAGAGTAAGAATTTCCAGCCTTTATAAACTGTTGTTCAGTATTCTTTGACCTACTGCACCTGAAAGTCCAACGAGATACCCATTTTAGTTCCTTAATACTATAATTAGGCTTCCACTATAAGGATAGGAGATTCTGGGTCCCGTGACTAACCCAATAAGGGTGTACATTAGGCTATAAAATTATTTCCAAGAGTAAGAATTTCCAGCCTTTATAAACTGTTGTTCAGTATTCTTTGACCTACTGCACCTGAAAGTCCAACGAGATACCCATTTTAGTTCCTTAATACTATAATTAGGCTTCCCTATAAGGATAGGAGATTCTGGGTCCCGTGACTAACCCAATAAGGGTGTACATTAGGCTATAAAATTATTTCCAAGAGTAAGAATTTCCAGCCTTTATAAACTGTTGTTCAGTATTCTTTGACCTACTGCACCTGAAAGTCCAACGAGATACCCATTTTAGTTCCTTAATACTATAATTAGGCTTCCACTATAAGGATAGGAGATTCTGGGTCCCGTGACTAACCCAATAAGGGTGTACATTAGGCTATAAAATTATTTCCAAGAGTAAGAATTTCCAGCCTTTATAAACTGTTGTTCAGTATTCTTTGACCTACTGCACCTGAAAGTCCAACGAGATACCCATTTTAGTTCCTTAATACTATAATTAGGCTTCCCTATAAGGATAGGAGATTCTGGGTCCCGTGACTAACCCAATAAGGGTGTACATTAGGCTATAAAATTATTTCCAAGAGTAAGAATTTCCAGCCTTTATAAACTGTTGTTCAGTATTCTTTGACCTACTGCACCTGAAAGTCCAACGAGATACCCATTTTAGTTCCTTAATACTATAATTAGGCTTCCACTATAAGGATAGGAGATTCTGGGTCCCGTGACTAACCCAATAAGGGTGTACATTAGGCTATAAAATTATTTCCAAGAGTAAGAATTTCCAGCCTTTATAAACTGTTGTTCAGTATTCTTTGACCTACTGCACCTGAAAGTCCAACGAGATACCCATTTTAGTTCCTTAATACTATAATTAGGCTTCCACTATAAGGATAGGAGATTCTGGGTCCCGTGACTAACCCAATAAGGGTGTACATTAGGCTATAAAATTATTTCCAAGAGTAAGAATTTCCAGCCTTTATAAACTGTTGTTCAGTATTCTTTGACCTACTGCACCTGAAAGTCCAACGAGATACCCATTTTAGTTCCTTAATACTATAATTAGGCTTCCCCTATAAGGATAGGAGATTCTGGGTCCCGTGACTAACCCAATAAGGGTGTACATTAGGCTATAAAATTATTTCCAAGAGTAAGAATTTCCAGCCTTTATAAACTGTTGTTCAGTATTCTTTGACCTACTGCACCTGAAAGTCCAACGAGATACCCATTTTAGTTCCTTAATACTATAATTAGGCTTCCACTATAAGGATAGGAGATTCTGGGTCCCGTGACTAACCCAATAAGGGTGTACATTAGGCTATAAAATTATTTCCAAGAGTAAGAATTTCCAGCCTTTATAAACTGTTGTTCAGTATTCTTTGACCTACTGCACCTGAAAGTCCAACGAGATACCCATTTTAGTTCCTTAATACTATAATTAGGCTTCCCCTATAAGGATAGGAGATTCTGGGTCCCGTGACTAACCCAATAAGGGTGTACATTAGGCTATAAAATTATTTCCAAGAGTAAGAATTTCCAGCCTTTATAAACTGTTGTTCAGTATTCTTTGACCTACTGCACCTGAAAGTCCAACGAGATACCCATTTTAGTTCCTTAATACTATAATTATCTTCCACTATAAGGATAGGAGATTCTGGGTCCCGTGACTAACCCAATAAGGGTGTACATTAGGCTATAAAATTATTTCCAAGAGTAAGAATTTCCAGCCTTTATAAACTGTTGTTCAGTATTCTTTGACCTACTGCACCTGAAAGTCCAACGAGATACCCATTTTAGTTCCTTAATACTATAATTAGGCTTCCCCTATAAGGATAGGAGATTCTGGGTCCCGTGACTAACCCAATAAGGGTGTACATTAGGCTATAAAATTATTTCCAAGAGTAAGAATTTCCAGCCTTTATAAACTGTTGTTCAGTATTCTTTGACCTACTGCACCTGAAAGTCCAACGAGATACCCATTTTAGTTCCTTAATACTATAATTAGGCTTCCACTATAAGGATAGGAGATTCTGGGTCCCGTGACTAACCCAATAAGGGTGTACATTAGGCTATAAAATTATTTCCAAGAGTAAGAATTTCCAGCCTTTATAAACTGTTGTTCAGTATTCTTTGACCTACTGCACCTGAAAGTCCAACGAGATACCCATTTTAGTTCCTTAATACTATAATTAGGCTTCCCCTATAAGGATAGGAGATTCTGGGTCCCGTGACTAACCCAATAAGGGTGTACATTAGGCTATAAAATTATTTCCAAGAGTAAGAATTTCCAGCCTTTATAAACTGTTGTTCAGTATTCTTTGACCTACTGCACCTGAAAGTCCAACGAGATACCCATTTTAGTTCCTTAATACTATAATTAGGCTTCCACTATAAGGATAGGAGATTCTGGGTCCCGTGACTAACCCAATAAGGGTGTACATTAGGCTATAAAATTATTTCCAAGAGTAAGAATTTCCAGCCTTTATAAACTGTTGTTCAGTATTCTTTGACCTACTGCACCTGAAAGTCCAACGAGATACCCATTTTAGTTCCTTAATACTATAATTAGGCTTCCACTATAAGGATAGGAGATTCTGGGTCCCGTGACTAACCCAATAAGGGTGTACATTAGGCTATAAAATTATTTCCAAGAGTAAGAATTTCCAGCCTTTATAAACTGTTGTTCAGTATTCTTTGACCTACTGCACCTGAAAGTCCAACGAGATACCCATTTTAGTTCCTTAATACTATAATTAGGCTTCCCTATAAGGATAGGAGATTCTGGGTCCCGTGACTAACCCAATAAGGGTGTACATTAGGCTATAAAATTATTTCCAAGAGTAAGAATTTCCAGCCTTTATAAACTGTTGTTCAGTATTCTTTGACCTACTGCACCTGAAAGTCCAACGAGATACCCATTTTAGTTCCTTAATACTATAATTAGGCTTCCCCTATAAGGATAGGAGATTCTGGGTCCCGTGACTAACCCAATAAGGGTGTACATTAGGCTATAAAATTATTTCCAAGAGTAAGAATTTCCAGCCTTTATAAACTGTTGTTCAGTATTCTTTGACCTACTGCACCTGAAAGTCCAACGAGATACCCATTTTAGTTCCTTAATACTATAATTAGGCTTCCACTATAAGGATAGGAGATTCTGGGTCCCGTGACTAACCCAATAAGGGTGTACATTAGGCTATAAAATTATTTCCAAGAGTAAGAATTTCCAGCCTTTATAAACTGTTGTTCAGTATTCTTTGACCTACTGCACCTGAAAGTCCAACGAGATACCCATTTTAGTTCCTTAATACTATAATTAGGCTTCCACTATAAGGATAGGAGATTCTGGGTCCCGTGACTAACCCAATAAGGGTGTACATTAGGCTATAAAATTATTTCCAAGAGTAAGAATTTCCAGCCTTTATAAACTGTTGTTCAGTATTCTTTGACCTACTGCACCTGAAAGTCCAACGAGATACCCATTTTAGTTCCTTAATACTATAATTAGGCTTCCCTATAAGGATAGGAGATTCTGGGTCCCGTGACTAACCCAATAAGGGTGTACATTAGGCTATAAAATTATTTCCAAGAGTAAGAATTTCCAGCCTTTATAAACTGTTGTTCAGTATTCTTTGACCTACTGCACCTGAAAGTCCAACGAGATACCCATTTTAGTTCCTTAATACTATAATTAGGCTTCCACTATAAGGATAGGAGATTCTGGGTCCCGTGACTAACCCAATAAGGGTGTACATTAGGCTATAAAATTATTTCCAAGAGTAAGAATTTCCAGCCTTTATAAACTGTTGTTCAGTATTCTTTGACCTACTGCACCTGAAAGTCCAACGAGATACCCATTTTAGTTCCTTAATACTATAATTAGGCTTCCCCTATAAGGATAGGAGATTCTGGGTCCCGTGACTAACCCAATAAGGGTGTACATTAGGCTATAAAATTATTTCCAAGAGTAAGAATTTCCAGCCTTTATAAACTGTTGTTCAGTATTCTTTGACCTACTGCACCTGAAAGTCCAACGAGATACCCATTTTAGTTCCTTAATACTATAATTAGGCTTCCACTATAAGGATAGGAGATTCTGGGTCCCGTGACTAACCCAATAAGGGTGTACATTAGGCTATAAAATTATTTCCAAGAGTAAGAATTTCCAGCCTTTATAAACTGTTGTTCAGTATTCTTTGACCTACTGCACCTGAAAGTCCAACGAGATACCCATTTTAGTTCCTTAATACTATAATTAGGCTTCCCCTATAAGGATAGGAGATTCTGGGTCCCGTGACTAACCCAATAAGGGTGTACATTAGGCTATAAAATTATTTCCAAGAGTAAGAATTTCCAGCCTTTATAAACTGTTGTTCAGTATTCTTTGACCTACTGCACCTGAAAGTCCAACGAGATACCCATTTTAGTTCCTTAATACTATAATTAGGCTTCCACTATAAGGATAGGAGATTCTGGGTCCCGTGACTAACCCAATAAGGGTGTACATTAGGCTATAAAATTATTTCCAAGAGTAAGAATTTCCAGCCTTTATAAACTGTTGTTCAGTATTCTTTGACCTACTGCACCTGAAAGTCCAACGAGATACCCATTTTAGTTCCTTAATACTATAATTAGGCTTCCACTATAAGGATAGGAGATTCTGGGTCCCGTGACTAACCCAATAAGGGTGTACATTAGGCTATAAAATTATTTCCAAGAGTAAGAATTTCCAGCCTTTATAAACTGTTGTTCAGTATTCTTTGACCTACTGCACCTGAAAGTCCAACGAGATACCCATTTTAGTTCCTTAATACTATAATTAGGCTTCCACTATAAGGATAGGAGATTCTGGGTCCCGTGACTAACCCAATAAGGGTGTACATTAGGCTATAAAATTATTTCCAAGAGTAAGAATTTCCAGCCTTTATAAACTGTTGTTCAGTATTCTTTGACCTACTGCACCTGAAAGTCCAACGAGATACCCATTTTAGTTCCTTAATACTATAATTAGGCTTCCCCTATAAGGATAGGAGATTCTGGGTCCCGTGACTAACCCAATAAGGGTGTACATTAGGCTATAAAATTATTTCCAAGAGTAAGAATTTCCAGCCTTTATAAACTGTTGTTCAGTATTCTTTGACCTACTGCACCTGAAAGTCCAACGAGATACCCATTTTAGTTCCTTAATACTATAATTAGGCTTCCCCTATAAGGATAGGAGATTCTGGGTCCCGTGACTAACCCAATAAGGGTGTACATTAGGCTATAAAATTATTTCCAAGAGTAAGAATTTCCAGCCTTTATAAACTGTTGTTCAGTATTCTTTGACCTACTGCACCTGAAAGTCCAACGAGATACCCATTTTAGTTCCTTAATACTATAATTAGGCTTCCACTATAAGGATAGGAGATTCTGGGTCCCGTGACTAACCCAATAAGGGTGTACATTAGGCTATAAAATTATTTCCAAGAGTAAGAATTTCCAGCCTTTATAAACTGTTGTTCAGTATTCTTTGACCTACTGCACCTGAAAGTCCAACGAGATACCCATTTTAGTTCCTTAATACTATAATTAGGCTTCCACTATAAGGATAGGAGATTCTGGGTCCCGTGACTAACCCAATAAGGGTGTACATTAGGCTATAAAATTATTTCCAAGAGTAAGAATTTCCAGCCTTTATAAACTGTTGTTCAGTATTCTTTGACCTACTGCACCTGAAAGTCCAACGAGATACCCATTTTAGTTCCTTAATACTATAATTAGGCTTCCACTATAAGGATAGGAGATTCTGGGTCCCGTGACTAACCCAATAAGGGTGTACATTAGGCTATAAAATTATTTCCAAGAGTAAGAATTTCCAGCCTTTATAAACTGTTGTTCAGTATTCTTTGACCTACTGCACCTGAAAGTCCAACGAGATACCCATTTTAGTTCCTTAATACTATAATTAGGCTTCCACTATAAGGATAGGAGATTCTGGGTCCCGTGACTAACCCAATAAGGGTGTACATTAGGCTATAAAATTATTTCCAAGAGTAAGAATTTCCAGCCTTTATAAACTGTTGTTCAGTATTCTTTGACCTACTGCACCTGAAAGTCCAACGAGATACCCATTTTAGTTCCTTAATACTATAATTAGGCTTCCCCTATAAGGATAGGAGATTCTGGGTCCCGTGACTAACCCAATAAGGGTGTACATTAGGCTATAAAATTATTTCCAAGAGTAAGAATTTCCAGCCTTTATAAACTGTTGTTCAGTATTCTTTGACCTACTGCACCTGAAAGTCCAACGAGATACCCATTTTAGTTCCTTAATACTATAATTAGGCTTCCACTATAAGGATAGGAGATTCTGGGTCCCGTGACTAACCCAATAAGGGTGTACATTAGGCTATAAAATTATTTCCAAGAGTAAGAATTTCCAGCCTTTATAAACTGTTGTTCAGTATTCTTTGACCTACTGCACCTGAAAGTCCAACGAGATACCCATTTTAGTTCCTTAATACTATAATTAGGCTTCCCCTATAAGGATAGGAGATTCTGGGTCCCGTGACTAACCCAATAAGGGTGTACATTAGGCTATAAAATTATTTCCAAGAGTAAGAATTTCCAGCCTTTATAAACTGTTGTTCAGTATTCTTTGACCTACTGCACCTGAAAGTCCAACGAGATACCCATTTTAGTTCCTTAATACTATAATTAGGCTTCCCCTATAAGGATAGGAGATTCTGGGTCCCGTGACTAACCCAATAAGGGTGTACATTAGGCTATAAAATTATTTCCAAGAGTAAGAATTTCCAGCCTTTATAAACTGTTGTTCAGTATTCTTTGACCTACTGCACCTGAAAGTCCAACGAGATACCCATTTTAGTTCCTTAATACTATAATTAGGCTTCCACTATAAGGATAGGAGATTCTGGGTCCCGTGACTAACCCAATAAGGGTGTACATTAGGCTATAAAATTATTTCCAAGAGTAAGAATTTCCAGCCTTTATAAACTGTTGTTCAGTATTCTTTGACCTACTGCACCTGAAAGTCCAACGAGATACCCATTTTAGTTCCTTAATACTATAATTAGGCTTCCCCTATAAGGATAGGAGATTCTGGGTCCCGTGACTAACCCAATAAGGGTGTACATTAGGCTATAAAATTATTTCCAAGAGTAAGAATTTCCAGCCTTTATAAACTGTTGTTCAGTATTCTTTGACCTACTGCACCTGAAAGTCCAACGAGATACCCATTTTAGTTCCTTAATACTATAATTAGGCTTCCACTATAAGGATAGGAGATTCTGGGTCCCGTGACTAACCCAATAAGGGTGTACATTAGGCTATAAAATTATTTCCAAGAGTAAGAATTTCCAGCCTTTATAAACTGTTGTTCAGTATTCTTTGACCTACTGCACCTGAAAGTCCAACGAGATACCCATTTTAGTTCCTTAATACTATAATTAGGCTTCCCTATAAGGATAGGAGATTCTGGGTCCCGTGACTAACCCAATAAGGGTGTACATTAGGCTATAAAATTATTTCCAAGAGTAAGAATTTCCAGCCTTTATAAACTGTTGTTCAGTATTCTTTGACCTACTGCACCTGAAAGTCCAACGAGATACCCATTTTAGTTCCTTAATACTATAATTAGGCTTCCCCTATAAGGATAGGAGATTCTGGGTCCCGTGACTAACCCAATAAGGGTGTACATTAGGCTATAAAATTATTTCCAAGAGTAAGAATTTCCAGCCTTTATAAACTGTTGTTCAGTATTCTTTGACCTACTGCACCTGAAAGTCCAACGAGATACCCATTTTAGTTCCTTAATACTATAATTAGGCTTCCCTATAAGGATAGGAGATTCTGGGTCCCGTGACTAACCCAATAAGGGTGTACATTAGGCTATAAAATTATTTCCAAGAGTAAGAATTTCCAGCCTTTATAAACTGTTGTTCAGTATTCTTTGACCTACTGCACCTGAAAGTCCAACGAGATACCCATTTTAGTTCCTTAATACTATAATTAGGCTTCCACTATAAGGATAGGAGATTCTGGGTCCCGTGACTAACCCAATAAGGGTGTACATTAGGCTATAAAATTATTTCCAAGAGTAAGAATTTCCAGCCTTTATAAACTGTTGTTCAGTATTCTTTGACCTACTGCACCTGAAAGTCCAACGAGATACCCATTTTAGTTCCTTAATACTATAATTAGGCTTCCCCTATAAGGATAGGAGATTCTGGGTCCCGTGACTAACCCAATAAGGGTGTACATTAGGCTATAAAATTATTTCCAAGAGTAAGAATTTCCAGCCTTTATAAACTGTTGTTCAGTATTCTTTGACCTACTGCACCTGAAAGTCCAACGAGATACCCATTTTAGTTCCTTAATACTATAATTATCTTCCACTATAAGGATAGGAGATTCTGGGTCCCGTGACTAACCCAATAAGGGTGTACATTAGGCTATAAAATTATTTCCAAGAGTAAGAATTTCCAGCCTTTATAAACTGTTGTTCAGTATTCTTTGACCTACTGCACCTGAAAGTCCAACGAGATACCCATTTTAGTTCCTTAATACTATAATTAGGCTTCCCCTATAAGGATAGGAGATTCTGGGTCCCGTGACTAACCCAATAAGGGTGTACATTAGGCTATAAAATTATTTCCAAGAGTAAGAATTTCCAGCCTTTATAAACTGTTGTTCAGTATTCTTTGACCTACTGCACCTGAAAGTCCAACGAGATACCCATTTTAGTTCCTTAATACTATAATTAGGCTTCCCTATAAGGATAGGAGATTCTGGGTCCCGTGACTAACCCAATAAGGGTGTACATTAGGCTATAAAATTATTTCCAAGAGTAAGAATTTCCAGCCTTTATAAACTGTTGTTCAGTATTCTTTGACCTACTGCACCTGAAAGTCCAACGAGATACCCATTTTAGTTCCTTAATACTATAATTAGGCTTCCCTATAAGGATAGGAGATTCTGGGTCCCGTGACTAACCCAATAAGGGTGTACATTAGGCTATAAAATTATTTCCAAGAGTAAGAATTTCCAGCCTTTATAAACTGTTGTTCAGTATTCTTTGACCTACTGCACCTGAAAGTCCAACGAGATACCCATTTTAGTTCCTTAATACTATAATTAGGCTTCCACTATAAGGATAGGAGATTCTGGGTCCCGTGACTAACCCAATAAGGGTGTACATTAGGCTATAAAATTATTTCCAAGAGTAAGAATTTCCAGCCTTTATAAACTGTTGTTCAGTATTCTTTGACCTACTGCACCTGAAAGTCCAACGAGATACCCATTTTAGTTCCTTAATACTATAATTAGGCTTCCCCTATAAGGATAGGAGATTCTGGGTCCCGTGACTAACCCAATAAGGGTGTACATTAGGCTATAAAATTATTTCCAAGAGTAAGAATTTCCAGCCTTTATAAACTGTTGTTCAGTATTCTTTGACCTACTGCACCTGAAAGTCCAACGAGATACCCATTTTAGTTCCTTAATACTATAATTAGGCTTCCACTATAAGGATAGGAGATTCTGGGTCCCGTGACTAACCCAATAAGGGTGTACATTAGGCTATAAAATTATTTCCAAGAGTAAGAATTTCCAGCCTTTATAAACTGTTGTTCAGTATTCTTTGACCTACTGCACCTGAAAGTCCAACGAGATACCCATTTTAGTTCCTTAATACTATAATTATCTTCCACTATAAGGATAGGAGATTCTGGGTCCCGTGACTAACCCAATAAGGGTGTACATTAGGCTATAAAATTATTTCCAAGAGTAAGAATTTCCAGCCTTTATAAACTGTTGTTCAGTATTCTTTGACCTACTGCACCTGAAAGTCCAACGAGATACCCATTTTAGTTCCTTAATACTATAATTAGGCTTCCCTATAAGGATAGGAGATTCTGGGTCCCGTGACTAACCCAATAAGGGTGTACATTAGGCTATAAAATTATTTCCAAGAGTAAGAATTTCCAGCCTTTATAAACTGTTGTTCAGTATTCTTTGACCTACTGCACCTGAAAGTCCAACGAGATACCCATTTTAGTTCCTTAATACTATAATTAGGCTTCCACTATAAGGATAGGAGATTCTGGGTCCCGTGACTAACCCAATAAGGGTGTACATTAGGCTATAAAATTATTTCCAAGAGTAAGAATTTCCAGCCTTTATAAACTGTTGTTCAGTATTCTTTGACCTACTGCACCTGAAAGTCCAACGAGATACCCATTTTAGTTCCTTAATACTATAATTAGGCTTCCCCTATAAGGATAGGAGATTCTGGGTCCCGTGACTAACCCAATAAGGGTGTACATTAGGCTATAAAATTATTTCCAAGAGTAAGAATTTCCAGCCTTTATAAACTGTTGTTCAGTATTCTTTGACCTACTGCACCTGAAAGTCCAACGAGATACCCATTTTAGTTCCTTAATACTATAATTAGGCTTCCCTATAAGGATAGGAGATTCTGGGTCCCGTGACTAACCCAATAAGGGTGTACATTAGGCTATAAAATTATTTCCAAGAGTAAGAATTTCCAGCCTTTATAAACTGTTGTTCAGTATTCTTTGACCTACTGCACCTGAAAGTCCAACGAGATACCCATTTTAGTTCCTTAATACTATAATTAGGCTTCCACTATAAGGATAGGAGATTCTGGGTCCCGTGACTAACCCAATAAGGGTGTACATTAGGCTATAAAATTATTTCCAAGAGTAAGAATTTCCAGCCTTTATAAACTGTTGTTCAGTATTCTTTGACCTACTGCACCTGAAAGTCCAACGAGATACCCATTTTAGTTCCTTAATACTATAATTAGGCTTCCACTATAAGGATAGGAGATTCTGGGTCCCGTGACTAACCCAATAAGGGTGTACATTAGGCTATAAAATTATTTCCAAGAGTAAGAATTTCCAGCCTTTATAAACTGTTGTTCAGTATTCTTTGACCTACTGCACCTGAAAGTCCAACGAGATACCCATTTTAGTTCCTTAATACTATAATTAGGCTTCCCTATAAGGATAGGAGATTCTGGGTCCCGTGACTAACCCAATAAGGGTGTACATTAGGCTATAAAATTATTTCCAAGAGTAAGAATTTCCAGCCTTTATAAACTGTTGTTCAGTATTCTTTGACCTACTGCACCTGAAAGTCCAACGAGATACCCATTTTAGTTCCTTAATACTATAATTAGGCTTCCCCTATAAGGATAGGAGATTCTGGGTCCCGTGACTAACCCAATAAGGGTGTACATTAGGCTATAAAATTATTTCCAAGAGTAAGAATTTCCAGCCTTTATAAACTGTTGTTCAGTATTCTTTGACCTACTGCACCTGAAAGTCCAACGAGATACCCATTTTAGTTCCTTAATACTATAATTAGGCTTCCCCTATAAGGATAGGAGATTCTGGGTCCCGTGACTAACCCAATAAGGGTGTACATTAGGCTATAAAATTATTTCCAAGAGTAAGAATTTCCAGCCTTTATAAACTGTTGTTCAGTATTCTTTGACCTACTGCACCTGAAAGTCCAACGAGATACCCATTTTAGTTCCTTAATACTATAATTATCTTCCACTATAAGGATAGGAGATTCTGGGTCCCGTGACTAACCCAATAAGGGTGTACATTAGGCTATAAAATTATTTCCAAGAGTAAGAATTTCCAGCCTTTATAAACTGTTGTTCAGTATTCTTTGACCTACTGCACCTGAAAGTCCAACGAGATACCCATTTTAGTTCCTTAATACTATAATTATCTTCCCCTATAAGGATAGGAGATTCTGGGTCCCGTGACTAACCCAATAAGGGTGTACATTAGGCTATAAAATTATTTCCAAGAGTAAGAATTTCCAGCCTTTATAAACTGTTGTTCAGTATTCTTTGACCTACTGCACCTGAAAGTCCAACGAGATACCCATTTTAGTTCCTTAATACTATAATTAGGCTTCCCTATAAGGATAGGAGATTCTGGGTCCCGTGACTAACCCAATAAGGGTGTACATTAGGCTATAAAATTATTTCCAAGAGTAAGAATTTCCAGCCTTTATAAACTGTTGTTCAGTATTCTTTGACCTACTGCACCTGAAAGTCCAACGAGATACCCATTTTAGTTCCTTAATACTATAATTAGGCTTCCCCTATAAGGATAGGAGATTCTGGGTCCCGTGACTAACCCAATAAGGGTGTACATTAGGCTATAAAATTATTTCCAAGAGTAAGAATTTCCAGCCTTTATAAACTGTTGTTCAGTATTCTTTGACCTACTGCACCTGAAAGTCCAACGAGATACCCATTTTAGTTCCTTAATACTATAATTAGGCTTCCCCTATAAGGATAGGAGATTCTGGGTCCCGTGACTAACCCAATAAGGGTGTACATTAGGCTATAAAATTATTTCCAAGAGTAAGAATTTCCAGCCTTTATAAACTGTTGTTCAGTATTCTTTGACCTACTGCACCTGAAAGTCCAACGAGATACCCATTTTAGTTCCTTAATACTATAATTAGGCTTCCACTATAAGGATAGGAGATTCTGGGTCCCGTGACTAACCCAATAAGGGTGTACATTAGGCTATAAAATTATTTCCAAGAGTAAGAATTTCCAGCCTTTATAAACTGTTGTTCAGTATTCTTTGACCTACTGCACCTGAAAGTCCAACGAGATACCCATTTTAGTTCCTTAATACTATAATTAGGCTTCCCTATAAGGATAGGAGATTCTGGGTCCCGTGACTAACCCAATAAGGGTGTACATTAGGCTATAAAATTATTTCCAAGAGTAAGAATTTCCAGCCTTTATAAACTGTTGTTCAGTATTCTTTGACCTACTGCACCTGAAAGTCCAACGAGATACCCATTTTAGTTCCTTAATACTATAATTAGGCTTCCACTATAAGGATAGGAGATTCTGGGTCCCGTGACTAACCCAATAAGGGTGTACATTAGGCTATAAAATTATTTCCAAGAGTAAGAATTTCCAGCCTTTATAAACTGTTGTTCAGTATTCTTTGACCTACTGCACCTGAAAGTCCAACGAGATACCCATTTTAGTTCCTTAATACTATAATTATCTTCCCTATAAGGATAGGAGATTCTGGGTCCCGTGACTAACCCAATAAGGGTGTACATTAGGCTATAAAATTATTTCCAAGAGTAAGAATTTCCAGCCTTTATAAACTGTTGTTCAGTATTCTTTGACCTACTGCACCTGAAAGTCCAACGAGATACCCATTTTAGTTCCTTAATACTATAATTATCTTCCACTATAAGGATAGGAGATTCTGGGTCCCGTGACTAACCCAATAAGGGTGTACATTAGGCTATAAAATTATTTCCAAGAGTAAGAATTTCCAGCCTTTATAAACTGTTGTTCAGTATTCTTTGACCTACTGCACCTGAAAGTCCAACGAGATACCCATTTTAGTTCCTTAATACTATAATTAGGCTTCCACTATAAGGATAGGAGATTCTGGGTCCCGTGACTAACCCAATAAGGGTGTACATTAGGCTATAAAATTATTTCCAAGAGTAAGAATTTCCAGCCTTTATAAACTGTTGTTCAGTATTCTTTGACCTACTGCACCTGAAAGTCCAACGAGATACCCATTTTAGTTCCTTAATACTATAATTAGGCTTCCCTATAAGGATAGGAGATTCTGGGTCCCGTGACTAACCCAATAAGGGTGTACATTAGGCTATAAAATTATTTCCAAGAGTAAGAATTTCCAGCCTTTATAAACTGTTGTTCAGTATTCTTTGACCTACTGCACCTGAAAGTCCAACGAGATACCCATTTTAGTTCCTTAATACTATAATTAGGCTTCCCCTATAAGGATAGGAGATTCTGGGTCCCGTGACTAACCCAATAAGGGTGTACATTAGGCTATAAAATTATTTCCAAGAGTAAGAATTTCCAGCCTTTATAAACTGTTGTTCAGTATTCTTTGACCTACTGCACCTGAAAGTCCAACGAGATACCCATTTTAGTTCCTTAATACTATAATTAGGCTTCCCTATAAGGATAGGAGATTCTGGGTCCCGTGACTAACCCAATAAGGGTGTACATTAGGCTATAAAATTATTTCCAAGAGTAAGAATTTCCAGCCTTTATAAACTGTTGTTCAGTATTCTTTGACCTACTGCACCTGAAAGTCCAACGAGATACCCATTTTAGTTCCTTAATACTATAATTAGGCTTCCACTATAAGGATAGGAGATTCTGGGTCCCGTGACTAACCCAATAAGGGTGTACATTAGGCTATAAAATTATTTCCAAGAGTAAGAATTTCCAGCCTTTATAAACTGTTGTTCAGTATTCTTTGACCTACTGCACCTGAAAGTCCAACGAGATACCCATTTTAGTTCCTTAATACTATAATTAGGCTTCCCTATAAGGATAGGAGATTCTGGGTCCCGTGACTAACCCAATAAGGGTGTACATTAGGCTATAAAATTATTTCCAAGAGTAAGAATTTCCAGCCTTTATAAACTGTTGTTCAGTATTCTTTGACCTACTGCACCTGAAAGTCCAACGAGATACCCATTTTAGTTCCTTAATACTATAATTAGGCTTCCCCTATAAGGATAGGAGATTCTGGGTCCCGTGACTAACCCAATAAGGGTGTACATTAGGCTATAAAATTATTTCCAAGAGTAAGAATTTCCAGCCTTTATAAACTGTTGTTCAGTATTCTTTGACCTACTGCACCTGAAAGTCCAACGAGATACCCATTTTAGTTCCTTAATACTATAATTAGGCTTCCCCTATAAGGATAGGAGATTCTGGGTCCCGTGACTAACCCAATAAGGGTGTACATTAGGCTATAAAATTATTTCCAAGAGTAAGAATTTCCAGCCTTTATAAACTGTTGTTCAGTATTCTTTGACCTACTGCACCTGAAAGTCCAACGAGATACCCATTTTAGTTCCTTAATACTATAATTAGGCTTCCCCTATAAGGATAGGAGATTCTGGGTCCCGTGACTAACCCAATAAGGGTGTACATTAGGCTATAAAATTATTTCCAAGAGTAAGAATTTCCAGCCTTTATAAACTGTTGTTCAGTATTCTTTGACCTACTGCACCTGAAAGTCCAACGAGATACCCATTTTAGTTCCTTAATACTATAATTAGGCTTCCCCTATAAGGATAGGAGATTCTGGGTCCCGTGACTAACCCAATAAGGGTGTACATTAGGCTATAAAATTATTTCCAAGAGTAAGAATTTCCAGCCTTTATAAACTGTTGTTCAGTATTCTTTGACCTACTGCACCTGAAAGTCCAACGAGATACCCATTTTAGTTCCTTAATACTATAATTAGGCTTCCACTATAAGGATAGGAGATTCTGGGTCCCGTGACTAACCCAATAAGGGTGTACATTAGGCTATAAAATTATTTCCAAGAGTAAGAATTTCCAGCCTTTATAAACTGTTGTTCAGTATTCTTTGACCTACTGCACCTGAAAGTCCAACGAGATACCCATTTTAGTTCCTTAATACTATAATTATCTTCCACTATAAGGATAGGAGATTCTGGGTCCCGTGACTAACCCAATAAGGGTGTACATTAGGCTATAAAATTATTTCCAAGAGTAAGAATTTCCAGCCTTTATAAACTGTTGTTCAGTATTCTTTGACCTACTGCACCTGAAAGTCCAACGAGATACCCATTTTAGTTCCTTAATACTATAATTATCTTCCACTATAAGGATAGGAGATTCTGGGTCCCGTGACTAACCCAATAAGGGTGTACATTAGGCTATAAAATTATTTCCAAGAGTAAGAATTTCCAGCCTTTATAAACTGTTGTTCAGTATTCTTTGACCTACTGCACCTGAAAGTCCAACGAGATACCCATTTTAGTTCCTTAATACTATAATTATCTTCCCTATAAGGATAGGAGATTCTGGGTCCCGTGACTAACCCAATAAGGGTGTACATTAGGCTATAAAATTATTTCCAAGAGTAAGAATTTCCAGCCTTTATAAACTGTTGTTCAGTATTCTTTGACCTACTGCACCTGAAAGTCCAACGAGATACCCATTTTAGTTCCTTAATACTATAATTAGGCTTCCCCTATAAGGATAGGAGATTCTGGGTCCCGTGACTAACCCAATAAGGGTGTACATTAGGCTATAAAATTATTTCCAAGAGTAAGAATTTCCAGCCTTTATAAACTGTTGTTCAGTATTCTTTGACCTACTGCACCTGAAAGTCCAACGAGATACCCATTTTAGTTCCTTAATACTATAATTATCTTCCCTATAAGGATAGGAGATTCTGGGTCCCGTGACTAACCCAATAAGGGTGTACATTAGGCTATAAAATTATTTCCAAGAGTAAGAATTTCCAGCCTTTATAAACTGTTGTTCAGTATTCTTTGACCTACTGCACCTGAAAGTCCAACGAGATACCCATTTTAGTTCCTTAATACTATAATTAGGCTTCCACTATAAGGATAGGAGATTCTGGGTCCCGTGACTAACCCAATAAGGGTGTACATTAGGCTATAAAATTATTTCCAAGAGTAAGAATTTCCAGCCTTTATAAACTGTTGTTCAGTATTCTTTGACCTACTGCACCTGAAAGTCCAACGAGATACCCATTTTAGTTCCTTAATACTATAATTATCTTCCACTATAAGGATAGGAGATTCTGGGTCCCGTGACTAACCCAATAAGGGTGTACATTAGGCTATAAAATTATTTCCAAGAGTAAGAATTTCCAGCCTTTATAAACTGTTGTTCAGTATTCTTTGACCTACTGCACCTGAAAGTCCAACGAGATACCCATTTTAGTTCCTTAATACTATAATTATCTTCCCTATAAGGATAGGAGATTCTGGGTCCCGTGACTAACCCAATAAGGGTGTACATTAGGCTATAAAATTATTTCCAAGAGTAAGAATTTCCAGCCTTTATAAACTGTTGTTCAGTATTCTTTGACCTACTGCACCTGAAAGTCCAACGAGATACCCATTTTAGTTCCTTAATACTATAATTAGGCTTCCACTATAAGGATAGGAGATTCTGGGTCCCGTGACTAACCCAATAAGGGTGTACATTAGGCTATAAAATTATTTCCAAGAGTAAGAATTTCCAGCCTTTATAAACTGTTGTTCAGTATTCTTTGACCTACTGCACCTGAAAGTCCAACGAGATACCCATTTTAGTTCCTTAATACTATAATTAGGCTTCCACTATAAGGATAGGAGATTCTGGGTCCCGTGACTAACCCAATAAGGGTGTACATTAGGCTATAAAATTATTTCCAAGAGTAAGAATTTCCAGCCTTTATAAACTGTTGTTCAGTATTCTTTGACCTACTGCACCTGAAAGTCCAACGAGATACCCATTTTAGTTCCTTAATACTATAATTATCTTCCACTATAAGGATAGGAGATTCTGGGTCCCGTGACTAACCCAATAAGGGTGTACATTAGGCTATAAAATTATTTCCAAGAGTAAGAATTTCCAGCCTTTATAAACTGTTGTTCAGTATTCTTTGACCTACTGCACCTGAAAGTCCAACGAGATACCCATTTTAGTTCCTTAATACTATAATTATCTTCCCTATAAGGATAGGAGATTCTGGGTCCCGTGACTAACCCAATAAGGGTGTACATTAGGCTATAAAATTATTTCCAAGAGTAAGAATTTCCAGCCTTTATAAACTGTTGTTCAGTATTCTTTGACCTACTGCACCTGAAAGTCCAACGAGATACCCATTTTAGTTCCTTAATACTATAATTAGCTTCCCCTATAAGGATAGGAGATTCTGGGTCCCGTGACTAACCCAATAAGGGTGTACATTAGGCTATAAAATTATTTCCAAGAGTAAGAATTTCCAGCCTTTATAAACTGTTGTTCAGTATTCTTTGACCTACTGCACCTGAAAGTCCAACGAGATACCCATTTTAGTTCCTTAATACTATAATTAGGCTTCCCTATAAGGATAGGAGATTCTGGGTCCCGTGACTAACCCAATAAGGGTGTACATTAGGCTATAAAATTATTTCCAAGAGTAAGAATTTCCAGCCTTTATAAACTGTTGTTCAGTATTCTTTGACCTACTGCACCTGAAAGTCCAACGAGATACCCATTTTAGTTCCTTAATACTATAATTATCTTCCACTATAAGGATAGGAGATTCTGGGTCCCGTGACTAACCCAATAAGGGTGTACATTAGGCTATAAAATTATTTCCAAGAGTAAGAATTTCCAGCCTTTATAAACTGTTGTTCAGTATTCTTTGACCTACTGCACCTGAAAGTCCAACGAGATACCCATTTTAGTTCCTTAATACTATAATTAGGCTTCCCTATAAGGATAGGAGATTCTGGGTCCCGTGACTAACCCAATAAGGGTGTACATTAGGCTATAAAATTATTTCCAAGAGTAAGAATTTCCAGCCTTTATAAACTGTTGTTCAGTATTCTTTGACCTACTGCACCTGAAAGTCCAACGAGATACCCATTTTAGTTCCTTAATACTATAATTAGGCTTCCACTATAAGGATAGGAGATTCTGGGTCCGTGACTAACCCAATAAGGGTGTACATTAGGCTATAAAATTATTTCCAAGAGTAAGAATTTCCAGCCTTTATAAACTGTTGTTCAGTATTCTTTGACCTACTGACCTGAAAGTCCAACGAGATACCCATTTTAGTTCCTTAATACTATAATTATCTTCCACTATAAGGATAGGAGATTCGGGTCCCGTGACTAACCCAATAAGGGTGTACATTAGGCTATAAAATTATTTCAAGAGAAAATTTCCAGCCTTTATAAACTGTTGTTCAGTATTCTTTGACCTACTGCACCTGAAAGTCCAACGAGATACCCATTTTAGTTCCTTAATACTATAATTAGGCTTCCCTATAAGGATAGGAGATTCTGGGTCCCGTGACTAACCCAATAAGGGTGTACATTAGGCTGGAAATTCTTACTCTTGGAAATAATTTTATAGCCTAAATACACCCTTATTGGGTTTCTCAGCACCTGAAATCCTACGAGATAGCCAAGCCTTAATACTATAATTAACGAACTAAAGGATGGAGATCTGGGTCAAGGACTACTGAACAACAGTTTATAAAGGCTGGAAAATTCTTACTCTTGGAAATAATTTTATAGCCTTTATAAACCCTTATTGGGTTATTCACGGGACCTCTGGAAAGTAAGAGATAAATTTAGTATTAAGGCTGGAATTATCTTACTCTTGGATAAGATTCTCCTGATACCAATAAGGGTTAGTCAGGCTAAAATTCTTTCCTTATAGTAAGAATTTATAGCCTTAAAAACTAAAATGGGTATCTCGTTGGACTTTCAGGTGCTGTAGGTCAAAGAATACTGAACAACAGTTTATAAAGGCTGGAATTCTTACTCTTGGAAATAATTTTATAGCCTAATGTACACCTTATTGGGTTAGTCACGGGACCCAGAATCTCCTATCCTTATAGGGAAGATAATTATAGTATTAAGGAACTAAAATGGGTATCTCGTTGGACTTTCAGGTGCAGTAGGTCAAAGAATACTGAACAACAGTTTATAAAGGCTGGAAATTCTTACTCTTGGAAATAATTTTATAGCCTAATGTACACCCTTATTGGGTTAGTCACGGGACCCAGAATCTCCTATCCTTATAGGGGAAGCCTAATTATAGTATTAAGGAACTAAAATGGGTATCTCGTTGGACTTTCAGGTGCAGTAGGTCAAAGAATACTGAACAACAGTTTATAAAGGCTGGAAATTCTTACTCTTGGAAATAATTTTATAGCCTAATGTACACCCTTATTGGGTTAGTCACGGGACCCAGAATCTCCTATCCTTATAGGGGAAGCCTAATTATAGTATTAAGGAACTAAAATGGGTATCTCGTTGGACTTTCAGGTGCAGTAGGTCAAAGAATACTGAACAACAGTTTATAAAGGCTGGAAATTCTTACTCTTGGAAATAATTTTATAGCCTAATGTACACCCTTATTGGGTTAGTCACGGGACCCAGAATCTCCTATCCTTATAGGGAAGCCTAATTATAGTATTAAGGAACTAAAATGGGTATCTCGTTGGACTTTCAGGTGCAGTAGGTCAAAGAATACTGAACAACAGTTTATAAAGGCTGGAAATTCTTACTCTTGGAAATAATTTTATAGCCTAATGTACACCCTTATTGGGTTAGTCACGGGACCCAGAATCTCCTATCCTTATAGGGGAAGCCTAATTATAGTATTAAGGAACTAAAATGGGTATCTCGTTGGACTTTCAGGTGCAGTAGGTCAAAGAATACTGAACAACAGTTTATAAAGGCTGGAAATTCTTACTCTTGGAAATAATTTTATAGCCTAATGTACACCCTTATTGGGTTAGTCACGGGACCCAGAATCTCCTATCCTTATAGTGGAAGCCTAATTATAGTATTAAGGAACTAAAATGGGTATCTCGTTGGACTTTCAGGTGCAGTAGGTCAAAGAATACTGAACAACAGTTTATAAAGGCTGGAAATTCTTACTCTTGGAAATAATTTTATAGCCTAATGTACACCCTTATTGGGTTAGTCACGGGACCCAGAATCTCCTATCCTTATAGGGAAGCCTAATTATAGTATTAAGGAACTAAAATGGGTATCTCGTTGGACTTTCAGGTGCAGTAGGTCAAAGAATACTGAACAACAGTTTATAAAGGCTGGAAATTCTTACTCTTGGAAATAATTTTATAGCCTAATGTACACCCTTATTGGGTTAGTCACGGGACCCAGAATCTCCTATCCTTATAGGGGAAGCCTAATTATAGTATTAAGGAACTAAAATGGGTATCTCGTTGGACTTTCAGGTGCTGTAGGTCAAAGAATACTGAACAACAGTTTATAAAGGCTGGAAATTCTTACTCTTGGAAATAATTTTATAGCCTAATGTACACCCTTATTGGGTTAGTCACGGGACCCAGAATCTCCTATCCTTATAGGGAAGCCTAATTATAGTATTAACGAACTAAAATGGGTATCTCGTTGGACTTTCAGGTGCTGTAGGTCAAAGAATACTGAACAACAGTTTATAAAGGCTGGAAATTCTTACTCTTGGAAATAATTTTATAGCCTAATGTACACCCTTATTGGGTTAGTCACGGGACCCAGAATCTCCTATCCTTATAGGGGAAGCCTAATTATAGTATTAACGAACTAAAATGGGTATCTCGTTGGACTTTCAGGTGCTGTAGGTCAAAGAATACTGAACAACAGTTTATAAAGGCTGGAAATTCTTACTCTTGGAAATAATTTTATAGCCTAATGTACACCCTTATTGGGTTAGTCACGGGACCCAGAATCTCCTATCCTTATAGGGAAGCCTAATTATAGTATTAACGAACTAAAATGGGTATCTCGTTGGACTTTCAGGTGCTGTAGGTCAAAGAATACTGAACAACAGTTTATAAAGGCTGGAAATTCTTACTCTTGGAAATAATTTTATAGCCTAATGTACACCCTTATTGGGTTAGTCACGGGACCCAGAATCTCCTATCCTTATAGGGGAAGCCTAATTATAGTATTAACGAACTAAAATGGGTATCTCGTTGGACTTTCAGGTGCTGTAGGTCAAAGAATACTGAACAACAGTTTATAAAGGCTGGAAATTCTTACTCTTGGAAATAATTTTATAGCCTAATGTACACCCTTATTGGGTTAGTCACGGGACCCAGAATCTCCTATCCTTATAGGGGAAGCCTAATTATAGTATTAACGAACTAAAATGGGTATCTCGTTGGACTTTCAGGTGCTGTAGGTCAAAGAATACTGAACAACAGTTTATAAAGGCTGGAAATTCTTACTCTTGGAAATAATTTTATAGCCTAATGTACACCCTTATTGGGTTAGTCACGGGACCCAGAATCTCCTATCCTTATAGGGGAAGCCTAATTATAGTATTAACGAACTAAAATGGGTATCTCGTTGGACTTTCAGGTGCTGTAGGTCAAAGAATACTGAACAACAGTTTATAAAGGCTGGAAATTCTTACTCTTGGAAATAATTTTATAGCCTAATGTACACCCTTATTGGGTTAGTCACGGGACCCAGAATCTCCTATCCTTATAGGGAAGCCTAATTATAGTATTAACGAACTAAAATGGGTATCTCGTTGGACTTTCAGGTGCTGTAGGTCAAAGAATACTGAACAACAGTTTATAAAGGCTGGAAATTCTTACTCTTGGAAATAATTTTATAGCCTAATGTACACCCTTATTGGGTTAGTCACGGGACCCAGAATCTCCTATCCTTATAGGGGAAGCCTAATTATAGTATTAACGAACTAAAATGGGTATCTCGTTGGACTTTCAGGTGCTGTAGGTCAAAGAATACTGAACAACAGTTTATAAAGGCTGGAAATTCTTACTCTTGGAAATAATTTTATAGCCTAATGTACACCCTTATTGGGTTAGTCACGGGACCCAGAATCTCCTATCCTTATAGGGGAAGCCTAATTATAGTATTAACGAACTAAAATGGGTATCTCGTTGGACTTTCAGGTGCTGTAGGTCAAAGAATACTGAACAACAGTTTATAAAGGCTGGAAATTCTTACTCTTGGAAATAATTTTATAGCCTAATGTACACCCTTATTGGGTTAGTCACGGGACCCAGAATCTCCTATCCTTATAGGGGAAGCCTAATTATAGTATTAACGAACTAAAATGGGTATCTCGTTGGACTTTCAGGTGCTGTAGGTCAAAGAATACTGAACAACAGTTTATAAAGGCTGGAAATTCTTACTCTTGGAAATAATTTTATAGCCTAATGTACACCCTTATTGGGTTAGTCACGGGACCCAGAATCTCCTATCCTTATAGGGAAGCCTAATTATAGTATTAACGAACTAAAATGGGTATCTCGTTGGACTTTCAGGTGCTGTAGGTCAAAGAATACTGAACAACAGTTTATAAAGGCTGGAAATTCTTACTCTTGGAAATAATTTTATAGCCTAATGTACACCCTTATTGGGTTAGTCACGGGACCCAGAATCTCCTATCCTTATAGGGAAGCCTAATTATAGTATTAACGAACTAAAATGGGTATCTCGTTGGACTTTCAGGTGCTGTAGGTCAAAGAATACTGAACAACAGTTTATAAAGGCTGGAAATTCTTACTCTTGGAAATAATTTTATAGCCTAATGTACACCCTTATTGGGTTAGTCACGGGACCCAGAATCTCCTATCCTTATAGGGGAAGCCTAATTATAGTATTAACGAACTAAAATGGGTATCTCGTTGGACTTTCAGGTGCTGTAGGTCAAAGAATACTGAACAACAGTTTATAAAGGCTGGAAATTCTTACTCTTGGAAATAATTTTATAGCCTAATGTACACCCTTATTGGGTTAGTCACGGGACCCAGAATCTCCTATCCTTATAGGGGAAGCCTAATTATAGTATTAACGAACTAAAATGGGTATCTCGTTGGACTTTCAGGTGCTGTAGGTCAAAGAATACTGAACAACAGTTTATAAAGGCTGGAAATTCTTACTCTTGGAAATAATTTTATAGCCTAATGTACACCCTTATTGGGTTAGTCACGGGACCCAGAATCTCCTATCCTTATAGGGAAGCCTAATTATAGTATTAACGAACTAAAATGGGTATCTCGTTGGACTTTCAGGTGCTGTAGGTCAAAGAATACTGAACAACAGTTTATAAAGGCTGGAAATTCTTACTCTTGGAAATAATTTTATAGCCTAATGTACACCCTTATTGGGTTAGTCACGGGACCCAGAATCTCCTATCCTTATAGGGGAAGCCTAATTATAGTATTAACGAACTAAAATGGGTATCTCGTTGGACTTTCAGGTGCTGTAGGTCAAAGAATACTGAACAACAGTTTATAAAGGCTGGAAATTCTTACTCTTGGAAATAATTTTATAGCCTAATGTACACCCTTATTGGGTTAGTCACGGGACCCAGAATCTCCTATCCTTATAGGGAAGCCTAATTATAGTATTAACGAACTAAAATGGGTATCTCGTTGGACTTTCAGGTGCTGTAGGTCAAAGAATACTGAACAACAGTTTATAAAGGCTGGAAATTCTTACTCTTGGAAATAATTTTATAGCCTAATGTACACCCTTATTGGGTTAGTCACGGGACCCAGAATCTCCTATCCTTATAGGGAAGCCTAATTATAGTATTAACGAACTAAAATGGGTATCTCGTTGGACTTTCAGGTGCTGTAGGTCAAAGAATACTGAACAACAGTTTATAAAGGCTGGAAATTCTTACTCTTGGAAATAATTTTATAGCCTAATGTACACCCTTATTGGGTTAGTCACGGGACCCAGAATCTCCTATCCTTATAGGGAAGCCTAATTATAGTATTAACGAACTAAAATGGGTATCTCGTTGGACTTTCAGGTGCTGTAGGTCAAAGAATACTGAACAACAGTTTATAAAGGCTGGAAATTCTTACTCTTGGAAATAATTTTATAGCCTAATGTACACCCTTATTGGGTTAGTCACGGGACCCAGAATCTCCTATCCTTATAGGGAAGCCTAATTATAGTATTAACGAACTAAAATGGGTATCTCGTTGGACTTTCAGGTGCTGTAGGTCAAAGAATACTGAACAACAGTTTATAAAGGCTGGAAATTCTTACTCTTGGAAATAATTTTATAGCCTAATGTACACCCTTATTGGGTTAGTCACGGGACCCAGAATCTCCTATCCTTATAGGGGAAGCCTAATTATAGTATTAACGAACTAAAATGGGTATCTCGTTGGACTTTCAGGTGCTGTAGGTCAAAGAATACTGAACAACAGTTTATAAAGGCTGGAAATTCTTACTCTTGGAAATAATTTTATAGCCTAATGTACACCCTTATTGGGTTAGTCACGGGACCCAGAATCTCCTATCCTTATAGGGGAAGCCTAATTATAGTATTAACGAACTAAAATGGGTATCTCGTTGGACTTTCAGGTGCTGTAGGTCAAAGAATACTGAACAACAGTTTATAAAGGCTGGAAATTCTTACTCTTGGAAATAATTTTATAGCCTAATGTACACCCTTATTGGGTTAGTCACGGGACCCAGAATCTCCTATCCTTATAGGGGAAGCCTAATTATAGTATTAACGAACTAAAATGGGTATCTCGTTGGACTTTCAGGTGCTGTAGGTCAAAGAATACTGAACAACAGTTTATAAAGGCTGGAAATTCTTACTCTTGGAAATAATTTTATAGCCTAATGTACACCCTTATTGGGTTAGTCACGGGACCCAGAATCTCCTATCCTTATAGGGAAGCCTAATTATAGTATTAACGAACTAAAATGGGTATCTCGTTGGACTTTCAGGTGCTGTAGGTCAAAGAATACTGAACAACAGTTTATAAAGGCTGGAAATTCTTACTCTTGGAAATAATTTTATAGCCTAATGTACACCCTTATTGGGTTAGTCACGGGACCCAGAATCTCCTATCCTTATAGGGGAAGCCTAATTATAGTATTAACGAACTAAAATGGGTATCTCGTTGGACTTTCAGGTGCTGTAGGTCAAAGAATACTGAACAACAGTTTATAAAGGCTGGAAATTCTTACTCTTGGAAATAATTTTATAGCCTAATGTACACCCTTATTGGGTTAGTCACGGGACCCAGAATCTCCTATCCTTATAGGGAAGCCTAATTATAGTATTAACGAACTAAAATGGGTATCTCGTTGGACTTTCAGGTGCTGTAGGTCAAAGAATACTGAACAACAGTTTATAAAGGCTGGAAATTCTTACTCTTGGAAATAATTTTATAGCCTAATGTACACCCTTATTGGGTTAGTCACGGGACCCAGAATCTCCTATCCTTATAGGGAAGCCTAATTATAGTATTAACGAACTAAAATGGGTATCTCGTTGGACTTTCAGGTGCTGTAGGTCAAAGAATACTGAACAACAGTTTATAAAGGCTGGAAATTCTTACTCTTGGAAATAATTTTATAGCCTAATGTACACCCTTATTGGGTTAGTCACGGGACCCAGAATCTCCTATCCTTATAGGGGAAGCCTAATTATAGTATTAACGAACTAAAATGGGTATCTCGTTGGACTTTCAGGTGCTGTAGGTCAAAGAATACTGAACAACAGTTTATAAAGGCTGGAAATTCTTACTCTTGGAAATAATTTTATAGCCTAATGTACACCCTTATTGGGTTAGTCACGGGACCCAGAATCTCCTATCCTTATAGGGAAGCCTAATTATAGTATTAACGAACTAAAATGGGTATCTCGTTGGACTTTCAGGTGCTGTAGGTCAAAGAATACTGAACAACAGTTTATAAAGGCTGGAAATTCTTACTCTTGGAAATAATTTTATAGCCTAATGTACACCCTTATTGGGTTAGTCACGGGACCCAGAATCTCCTATCCTTATAGGGGAAGCCTAATTATAGTATTAACGAACTAAAATGGGTATCTCGTTGGACTTTCAGGTGCTGTAGGTCAAAGAATACTGAACAACAGTTTATAAAGGCTGGAAATTCTTACTCTTGGAAATAATTTTATAGCCTAATGTACACCCTTATTGGGTTAGTCACGGGACCCAGAATCTCCTATCCTTATAGGGGAAGCCTAATTATAGTATTAACGAACTAAAATGGGTATCTCGTTGGACTTTCAGGTGCTGTAGGTCAAAGAATACTGAACAACAGTTTATAAAGGCTGGAAATTCTTACTCTTGGAAATAATTTTATAGCCTAATGTACACCCTTATTGGGTTAGTCACGGGACCCAGAATCTCCTATCCTTATAGGGAAGCCTAATTATAGTATTAACGAACTAAAATGGGTATCTCGTTGGACTTTCAGGTGCTGTAGGTCAAAGAATACTGAACAACAGTTTATAAAGGCTGGAAATTCTTACTCTTGGAAATAATTTTATAGCCTAATGTACACCCTTATTGGGTTAGTCACGGGACCCAGAATCTCCTATCCTTATAGGGAAGCCTAATTATAGTATTAACGAACTAAAATGGGTATCTCGTTGGACTTTCAGGTGCTGTAGGTCAAAGAATACTGAACAACAGTTTATAAAGGCTGGAAATTCTTACTCTTGGAAATAATTTTATAGCCTAATGTACACCCTTATTGGGTTAGTCACGGGACCCAGAATCTCCTATCCTTATAGGGAAGCCTAATTATAGTATTAACGAACTAAAATGGGTATCTCGTTGGACTTTCAGGTGCTGTAGGTCAAAGAATACTGAACAACAGTTTATAAAGGCTGGAAATTCTTACTCTTGGAAATAATTTTATAGCCTAATGTACACCCTTATTGGGTTAGTCACGGGACCCAGAATCTCCTATCCTTATAGGGAAGCCTAATTATAGTATTAACGAACTAAAATGGGTATCTCGTTGGACTTTCAGGTGCTGTAGGTCAAAGAATACTGAACAACAGTTTATAAAGGCTGGAAATTCTTACTCTTGGAAATAATTTTATAGCCTAATGTACACCCTTATTGGGTTAGTCACGGGACCCAGAATCTCCTATCCTTATAGGGGAAGCCTAATTATAGTATTAACGAACTAAAATGGGTATCTCGTTGGACTTTCAGGTGCTGTAGGTCAAAGAATACTGAACAACAGTTTATAAAGGCTGGAAATTCTTACTCTTGGAAATAATTTTATAGCCTAATGTACACCCTTATTGGGTTAGTCACGGGACCCAGAATCTCCTATCCTTATAGGGGAAGCCTAATTATAGTATTAACGAACTAAAATGGGTATCTCGTTGGACTTTCAGGTGCTGTAGGTCAAAGAATACTGAACAACAGTTTATAAAGGCTGGAAATTCTTACTCTTGGAAATAATTTTATAGCCTAATGTACACCCTTATTGGGTTAGTCACGGGACCCAGAATCTCCTATCCTTATAGGGAAGCCTAATTATAGTATTAACGAACTAAAATGGGTATCTCGTTGGACTTTCAGGTGCTGTAGGTCAAAGAATACTGAACAACAGTTTATAAAGGCTGGAAATTCTTACTCTTGGAAATAATTTTATAGCCTAATGTACACCCTTATTGGGTTAGTCACGGGACCCAGAATCTCCTATCCTTATAGGGGAAGCCTAATTATAGTATTAACGAACTAAAATGGGTATCTCGTTGGACTTTCAGGTGCTGTAGGTCAAAGAATACTGAACAACAGTTTATAAAGGCTGGAAATTCTTACTCTTGGAAATAATTTTATAGCCTAATGTACACCCTTATTGGGTTAGTCACGGGACCCAGAATCTCCTATCCTTATAGGGGAAGCCTAATTATAGTATTAACGAACTAAAATGGGTATCTCGTTGGACTTTCAGGTGCTGTAGGTCAAAGAATACTGAACAACAGTTTATAAAGGCTGGAAATTCTTACTCTTGGAAATAATTTTATAGCCTAATGTACACCCTTATTGGGTTAGTCACGGGACCCAGAATCTCCTATCCTTATAGGGGAAGCCTAATTATAGTATTAACGAACTAAAATGGGTATCTCGTTGGACTTTCAGGTGCTGTAGGTCAAAGAATACTGAACAACAGTTTATAAAGGCTGGAAATTCTTACTCTTGGAAATAATTTTATAGCCTAATGTACACCCTTATTGGGTTAGTCACGGGACCCAGAATCTCCTATCCTTATAGGGAAGCCTAATTATAGTATTAACGAACTAAAATGGGTATCTCGTTGGACTTTCAGGTGCTGTAGGTCAAAGAATACTGAACAACAGTTTATAAAGGCTGGAAATTCTTACTCTTGGAAATAATTTTATAGCCTAATGTACACCCTTATTGGGTTAGTCACGGGACCCAGAATCTCCTATCCTTATAGGGGAAGCCTAATTATAGTATTAACGAACTAAAATGGGTATCTCGTTGGACTTTCAGGTGCTGTAGGTCAAAGAATACTGAACAACAGTTTATAAAGGCTGGAAATTCTTACTCTTGGAAATAATTTTATAGCCTAATGTACACCCTTATTGGGTTAGTCACGGGACCCAGAATCTCCTATCCTTATAGGGAAGCCTAATTATAGTATTAACGAACTAAAATGGGTATCTCGTTGGACTTTCAGGTGCTGTAGGTCAAAGAATACTGAACAACAGTTTATAAAGGCTGGAAATTCTTACTCTTGGAAATAATTTTATAGCCTAATGTACACCCTTATTGGGTTAGTCACGGGACCCAGAATCTCCTATCCTTATAGGGAAGCCTAATTATAGTATTAACGAACTAAAATGGGTATCTCGTTGGACTTTCAGGTGCTGTAGGTCAAAGAATACTGAACAACAGTTTATAAAGGCTGGAAATTCTTACTCTTGGAAATAATTTTATAGCCTAATGTACACCCTTATTGGGTTAGTCACGGGACCCAGAATCTCCTATCCTTATAGGGGAAGCCTAATTATAGTATTAACGAACTAAAATGGGTATCTCGTTGGACTTTCAGGTGCTGTAGGTCAAAGAATACTGAACAACAGTTTATAAAGGCTGGAAATTCTTACTCTTGGAAATAATTTTATAGCCTAATGTACACCCTTATTGGGTTAGTCACGGGACCCAGAATCTCCTATCCTTATAGGGGAAGCCTAATTATAGTATTAACGAACTAAAATGGGTATCTCGTTGGACTTTCAGGTGCTGTAGGTCAAAGAATACTGAACAACAGTTTATAAAGGCTGGAAATTCTTACTCTTGGAAATAATTTTATAGCCTAATGTACACCCTTATTGGGTTAGTCACGGGACCCAGAATCTCCTATCCTTATAGGGAAGCCTAATTATAGTATTAACGAACTAAAATGGGTATCTCGTTGGACTTTCAGGTGCTGTAGGTCAAAGAATACTGAACAACAGTTTATAAAGGCTGGAAATTCTTACTCTTGGAAATAATTTTATAGCCTAATGTACACCCTTATTGGGTTAGTCACGGGACCCAGAATCTCCTATCCTTATAGGGGAAGCCTAATTATAGTATTAACGAACTAAAATGGGTATCTCGTTGGACTTTCAGGTGCTGTAGGTCAAAGAATACTGAACAACAGTTTATAAAGGCTGGAAATTCTTACTCTTGGAAATAATTTTATAGCCTAATGTACACCCTTATTGGGTTAGTCACGGGACCCAGAATCTCCTATCCTTATAGGGGAAGCCTAATTATAGTATTAACGAACTAAAATGGGTATCTCGTTGGACTTTCAGGTGCTGTAGGTCAAAGAATACTGAACAACAGTTTATAAAGGCTGGAAATTCTTACTCTTGGAAATAATTTTATAGCCTAATGTACACCCTTATTGGGTTAGTCACGGGACCCAGAATCTCCTATCCTTATAGGGAAGCCTAATTATAGTATTAACGAACTAAAATGGGTATCTCGTTGGACTTTCAGGTGCTGTAGGTCAAAGAATACTGAACAACAGTTTATAAAGGCTGGAAATTCTTACTCTTGGAAATAATTTTATAGCCTAATGTACACCCTTATTGGGTTAGTCACGGGACCCAGAATCTCCTATCCTTATAGGGGAAGCCTAATTATAGTATTAACGAACTAAAATGGGTATCTCGTTGGACTTTCAGGTGCTGTAGGTCAAAGAATACTGAACAACAGTTTATAAAGGCTGGAAATTCTTACTCTTGGAAATAATTTTATAGCCTAATGTACACCCTTATT
This sequence comes from Ambrosia x helenae, assembly GCA_030844895.1. Classification (NCBI taxonomy): domain Eukaryota; kingdom Viridiplantae; phylum Streptophyta; class Magnoliopsida; order Asterales; family Asteraceae; genus Ambrosia; species Ambrosia x helenae. Next base: position 85,349 of record JAUTDX010007510.1, read on the forward strand.
GGGTTAGTCACGGGACCCAGAATCTCCTATCCTTATAGGGAAGCCTAATTATAGTATTAACGAACTAAAATGGGTATCTCGTTGGACTTTCAGGTGCTGTAGGTCAAAGAATACTGAACAACAGTTTATAAAGGCTGGAAATTCTTACTCTTGGAAATAATTTTATAGCCTAATGTACACCCTTATTGGGTTAGTCACGGGACCCAGAATCTCCTATCCTTATAGGGAAGCCTAATTATAGTATTAACGAACTAAAATGGGTATCTCGTTGGACTTTCAGGTGCTGTAGGTCAAAGAATACTGAACAACAGTTTATAAAGGCTGGAAATTCTTACTCTTGGAAATAATTTTATAGCCTAATGTACACCCTTATTGGGTTAGTCACGGGACCCAGAATCTCCTATCCTTATAGGGGAAGCCTAATTATAGTATTAACGAACTAAAATGGGTATCTCGTTGGACTTTCAGGTGCTGTAGGTCAAAGAATACTGAACAACAGTTTATAAAGGCTGGAAATTCTTACTCTTGGAAATAATTTTATAGCCTAATGTACACCCTTATTGGGTTAGTCACGGGACCCAGAATCTCCTATCCTTATAGGGAAGCCTAATTATAGTATTAACGAACTAAAATGGGTATCTCGTTGGACTTTCAGGTGCTGTAGGTCAAAGAATACTGAACAACAGTTTATAAAGGCTGGAAATTCTTACTCTTGGAAATAATTTTATAGCCTAATGTACACCCTTATTGGGTTAGTCACGGGACCCAGAATCTCCTATCCTTATAGGGAAGCCTAATTATAGTATTAACGAACTAAAATGGGTATCTCGTTGGACTTTCAGGTGCTGTAGGTCAAAGAATACTGAACAACAGTTTATAAAGGCTGGAAATTCTTACTCTTGGAAATAATTTTATAGCCTAATGTACACCCTTATTGGGTTAGTCACGGGACCCAGAATCTCCTATCCTTATAGGGGAAGCCTAATTATAGTATTAACGAACTAAAATGGGTATCTCGTTGGACTTTCAGGTGCTGTAGGTCAAAGAATACTGAACAACAGTTTATAAAGGCTGGAAATTCTTACTCTTGGAAATAATTTTATAGCCTAATGTACACCCTTATTGGGTTAGTCACGGGACCCAGAATCTCCTATCCTTATAGGGAAGCCTAATTATAGTATTAACGAACTAAAATGGGTATCTCGTTGGACTTTCAGGTGCTGTAGGTCAAAGAATACTGAACAACAGTTTATAAAGGCTGGAAATTCTTACTCTTGGAAATAATTTTATAGCCTAATGTACACCCTTATTGGGTTAGTCACGGGACCCAGAATCTCCTATCCTTATAGGGGAAGCCTAATTATAGTATTAACGAACTAAAATGGGTATCTCGTTGGACTTTCAGGTGCTGTAGGTCAAAGAATACTGAACAACAGTTTATAAAGGCTGGAAATTCTTACTCTTGGAAATAATTTTATAGCCTAATGTACACCCTTATTGGGTTAGTCACGGGACCCAGAATCTCCTATCCTTATAGGGAAGCCTAATTATAGTATTAACGAACTAAAATGGGTATCTCGTTGGACTTTCAGGTGCTGTAGGTCAAAGAATACTGAACAACAGTTTATAAAGGCTGGAAATTCTTACTCTTGGAAATAATTTTATAGCCTAATGTACACCCTTATTGGGTTAGTCACGGGACCCAGAATCTCCTATCCTTATAGGGGAAGCCTAATTATAGTATTAACGAACTAAAATGGGTATCTCGTTGGACTTTCAGGTGCTGTAGGTCAAAGAATACTGAACAACAGTTTATAAAGGCTGGAAATTCTTACTCTTGGAAATAATTTTATAGCCTAATGTACACCCTTATTGGGTTAGTCACGGGACCCAGAATCTCCTATCCTTATAGGGAAGCCTAATTATAGTATTAACGAACTAAAATGGGTATCTCGTTGGACTTTCAGGTGCTGTAGGTCAAAGAATACTGAACAACAGTTTATAAAGGCTGGAAATTCTTACTCTTGGAAATAATTTTATAGCCTAATGTACACCCTTATTGGGTTAGTCACGGGACCCAGAATCTCCTATCCTTATAGGGGAAGCCTAATTATAGTATTAACGAACTAAAATGGGTATCTCGTTGGACTTTCAGGTGCTGTAGGTCAAAGAATACTGAACAACAGTTTATAAAGGCTGGAAATTCTTACTCTTGGAAATAATTTTATAGCCTAATGTACACCCTTATTGGGTTAGTCACGGGACCCAGAATCTCCTATCCTTATAGGGAAGCCTAATTATAGTATTAACGAACTAAAATGGGTATCTCGTTGGACTTTCAGGTGCTGTAGGTCAAAGAATACTGAACAACAGTTTATAAAGGCTGGAAATTCTTACTCTTGGAAATAATTTTATAGCCTAATGTACACCCTTATTGGGTTAGTCACGGGACCCAGAATCTCCTATCCTTATAGGGGAAGCCTAATTATAGTATTAACGAACTAAAATGGGTATCTCGTTGGACTTTCAGGTGCTGTAGGTCAAAGAATACTGAACAACAGTTTATAAAGGCTGGAAATTCTTACTCTTGGAAATAATTTTATAGCCTAATGTACACCCTTATTGGGTTAGTCACGGGACCCAGAATCTCCTATCCTTATAGGGGAAGCCTAATTATAGTATTAACGAACTAAAATGGGTATCTCGTTGGACTTTCAGGTGCTGTAGGTCAAAGAATACTGAACAACAGTTTATAAAGGCTGGAAATTCTTACTCTTGGAAATAATTTTATAGCCTAATGTACACCCTTATTGGGTTAGTCACGGGACCCAGAATCTCCTATCCTTATAGGGGAAGCCTAATTATAGTATTAACGAACTAAAATGGGTATCTCGTTGGACTTTCAGGTGCTGTAGGTCAAAGAATACTGAACAACAGTTTATAAAGGCTGGAAATTCTTACTCTTGGAAATAATTTTATAGCCTAATGTACACCCTTATTGGGTTAGTCACGGGACCCAGAATCTCCTATCCTTATAGGGGAAGCCTAATTATAGTATTAACGAACTAAAATGGGTATCTCGTTGGACTTTCAGGTGCTGTAGGTCAAAGAATACTGAACAACAGTTTATAAAGGCTGGAAATTCTTACTCTTGGAAATAATTTTATAGCCTAATGTACACCCTTATTGGGTTAGTCACGGGACCCAGAATCTCCTATCCTTATAGGGGAAGCCTAATTATAGTATTAACGAACTAAAATGGGTATCTCGTTGGACTTTCAGGTGCTGTAGGTCAAAGAATACTGAACAACAGTTTATAAAGGCTGGAAATTCTTACTCTTGGAAATAATTTTATAGCCTAATGTACACCCTTATTGGGTTAGTCACGGGACCCAGAATCTCCTATCCTTATAGGGAAGCCTAATTATAGTATTAACGAACTAAAATGGGTATCTCGTTGGACTTTCAGGTGCTGTAGGTCAAAGAATACTGAACAACAGTTTATAAAGGCTGGAAATTCTTACTCTTGGAAATAATTTTATAGCCTAATGTACACCCTTATTGGGTTAGTCACGGGACCCAGAATCTCCTATCCTTATAGGGGAAGCCTAATTATAGTATTAACGAACTAAAATGGGTATCTCGTTGGACTTTCAGGTGCTGTAGGTCAAAGAATACTGAACAACAGTTTATAAAGGCTGGAAATTCTTACTCTTGGAAATAATTTTATAGCCTAATGTACACCCTTATTGGGTTAGTCACGGGACCCAGAATCTCCTATCCTTATAGGGGAAGCCTAATTATAGTATTAACGAACTAAAATGGGTATCTCGTTGGACTTTCAGGTGCTGTAGGTCAAAGAATACTGAACAACAGTTTATAAAGGCTGGAAATTCTTACTCTTGGAAATAATTTTATAGCCTAATGTACACCCTTATTGGGTTAGTCACGGGACCCAGAATCTCCTATCCTTATAGGGAAGCCTAATTATAGTATTAACGAACTAAAATGGGTATCTCGTTGGACTTTCAGGTGCTGTAGGTCAAAGAATACTGAACAACAGTTTATAAAGGCTGGAAATTCTTACTCTTGGAAATAATTTTATAGCCTAATGTACACCCTTATTGGGTTAGTCACGGGACCCAGAATCTCCTATCCTTATAGGGGAAGCCTAATTATAGTATTAACGAACTAAAATGGGTATCTCGTTGGACTTTCAGGTGCTGTAGGTCAAAGAATACTGAACAACAGTTTATAAAGGCTGGAAATTCTTACTCTTGGAAATAATTTTATAGCCTAATGTACACCCTTATTGGGTTAGTCACGGGACCCAGAATCTCCTATCCTTATAGGGGAAGCCTAATTATAGTATTAACGAACTAAAATGGGTATCTCGTTGGACTTTCAGGTGCTGTAGGTCAAAGAATACTGAACAACAGTTTATAAAGGCTGGAAATTCTTACTCTTGGAAATAATTTTATAGCCTAATGTACACCCTTATTGGGTTAGTCACGGGACCCAGAATCTCCTATCCTTATAGGGGAAGCCTAATTATAGTATTAACGAACTAAAATGGGTATCTCGTTGGACTTTCAGGTGCTGTAGGTCAAAGAATACTGAACAACAGTTTATAAAGGCTGGAAATTCTTACTCTTGGAAATAATTTTATAGCCTAATGTACACCCTTATTGGGTTAGTCACGGGACCCAGAATCTCCTATCCTTATAGGGAAGCCTAATTATAGTATTAACGAACTAAAATGGGTATCTCGTTGGACTTTCAGGTGCTGTAGGTCAAAGAATACTGAACAACAGTTTATAAAGGCTGGAAATTCTTACTCTTGGAAATAATTTTATAGCCTAATGTACACCCTTATTGGGTTAGTCACGGGACCCAGAATCTCCTATCCTTATAGGGGAAGCCTAATTATAGTATTAACGAACTAAAATGGGTATCTCGTTGGACTTTCAGGTGCTGTAGGTCAAAGAATACTGAACAACAGTTTATAAAGGCTGGAAATTCTTACTCTTGGAAATAATTTTATAGCCTAATGTACACCCTTATTGGGTTAGTCACGGGACCCAGAATCTCCTATCCTTATAGGGAAGCCTAATTATAGTATTAACGAACTAAAATGGGTATCTCGTTGGACTTTCAGGTGCTGTAGGTCAAAGAATACTGAACAACAGTTTATAAAGGCTGGAAATTCTTACTCTTGGAAATAATTTTATAGCCTAATGTACACCCTTATTGGGTTAGTCACGGGACCCAGAATCTCCTATCCTTATAGGGAAGCCTAATTATAGTATTAACGAACTAAAATGGGTATCTCGTTGGACTTTCAGGTGCTGTAGGTCAAAGAATACTGAACAACAGTTTATAAAGGCTGGAAATTCTTACTCTTGGAAATAATTTTATAGCCTAATGTACACCCTTATTGGGTTAGTCACGGGACCCAGAATCTCCTATCCTTATAGGGAAGCCTAATTATAGTATTAACGAACTAAAATGGGTATCTCGTTGGACTTTCAGGTGCTGTAGGTCAAAGAATACTGAACAACAGTTTATAAAGGCTGGAAATTCTTACTCTTGGAAATAATTTTATAGCCTAATGTACACCCTTATTGGGTTAGTCACGGGACCCAGAATCTCCTATCCTTATAGGGAAGCCTAATTATAGTATTAACGAACTAAAATGGGTATCTCGTTGGACTTTCAGGTGCTGTAGGTCAAAGAATACTGAACAACAGTTTATAAAGGCTGGAAATTCTTACTCTTGGAAATAATTTTATAGCCTAATGTACACCCTTATTGGGTTAGTCACGGGACCCAGAATCTCCTATCCTTATAGGGGAAGCCTAATTATAGTATTAACGAACTAAAATGGGTATCTCGTTGGACTTTCAGGTGCTGTAGGTCAAAGAATACTGAACAACAGTTTATAAAGGCTGGAAATTCTTACTCTTGGAAATAATTTTATAGCCTAATGTACACCCTTATTGGGTTAGTCACGGGACCCAGAATCTCCTATCCTTATAGGGAAGCCTAATTATAGTATTAACGAACTAAAATGGGTATCTCGTTGGACTTTCAGGTGCTGTAGGTCAAAGAATACTGAACAACAGTTTATAAAGGCTGGAAATTCTTACTCTTGGAAATAATTTTATAGCCTAATGTACACCCTTATTGGGTTAGTCACGGGACCCAGAATCTCCTATCCTTATAGGGGAAGCCTAATTATAGTATTAACGAACTAAAATGGGTATCTCGTTGGACTTTCAGGTGCTGTAGGTCAAAGAATACTGAACAACAGTTTATAAAGGCTGGAAATTCTTACTCTTGGAAATAATTTTATAGCCTAATGTACACCCTTATTGGGTTAGTCACGGGACCCAGAATCTCCTATCCTTATAGGGGAAGCCTAATTATAGTATTAACGAACTAAAATGGGTATCTCGTTGGACTTTCAGGTGCTGTAGGTCAAAGAATACTGAACAACAGTTTATAAAGGCTGGAAATTCTTACTCTTGGAAATAATTTTATAGCCTAATGTACACCCTTATTGGGTTAGTCACGGGACCCAGAATCTCCTATCCTTATAGGGGAAGCCTAATTATAGTATTAACGAACTAAAATGGGTATCTCGTTGGACTTTCAGGTGCTGTAGGTCAAAGAATACTGAACAACAGTTTATAAAGGCTGGAAATTCTTACTCTTGGAAATAATTTTATAGCCTAATGTACACCCTTATTGGGTTAGTCACGGGACCCAGAATCTCCTATCCTTATAGGGAAGCCTAATTATAGTATTAACGAACTAAAATGGGTATCTCGTTGGACTTTCAGGTGCTGTAGGTCAAAGAATACTGAACAACAGTTTATAAAGGCTGGAAATTCTTACTCTTGGAAATAATTTTATAGCCTAATGTACACCCTTATTGGGTTAGTCACGGGACCCAGAATCTCCTATCCTTATAGGGGAAGCCTAATTATAGTATTAACGAACTAAAATGGGTATCTCGTTGGACTTTCAGGTGCTGTAGGTCAAAGAATACTGAACAACAGTTTATAAAGGCTGGAAATTCTTACTCTTGGAAATAATTTTATAGCCTAATGTACACCCTTATTGGGTTAGTCACGGGACCCAGAATCTCCTATCCTTATAGGGAAGCCTAATTATAGTATTAACGAACTAAAATGGGTATCTCGTTGGACTTTCAGGTGCTGTAGGTCAAAGAATACTGAACAACAGTTTATAAAGGCTGGAAATTCTTACTCTTGGAAATAATTTTATAGCCTAATGTACACCCTTATTGGGTTAGTCACGGGACCCAGAATCTCCTATCCTTATAGGGAAGCCTAATTATAGTATTAACGAACTAAAATGGGTATCTCGTTGGACTTTCAGGTGCTGTAGGTCAAAGAATACTGAACAACAGTTTATAAAGGCTGGAAATTCTTACTCTTGGAAATAATTTTATAGCCTAATGTACACCCTTATTGGGTTAGTCACGGGACCCAGAATCTCCTATCCTTATAGGGGAAGCCTAATTATAGTATTAACGAACTAAAATGGGTATCTCGTTGGACTTTCAGGTGCTGTAGGTCAAAGAATACTGAACAACAGTTTATAAAGGCTGGAAATTCTTACTCTTGGAAATAATTTTATAGCCTAATGTACACCCTTATTGGGTTAGTCACGGGACCCAGAATCTCCTATCCTTATAGGGGAAGCCTAATTATAGTATTAACGAACTAAAATGGGTATCTCGTTGGACTTTCAGGTGCTGTAGGTCAAAGAATACTGAACAACAGTTTATAAAGGCTGGAAATTCTTACTCTTGGAAATAATTTTATAGCCTAATGTACACCCTTATTGGGTTAGTCACGGGACCCAGAATCTCCTATCCTTATAGGGGAAGCCTAATTATAGTATTAACGAACTAAAATGGGTATCTCGTTGGACTTTCAGGTGCTGTAGGTCAAAGAATACTGAACAACAGTTTATAAAGGCTGGAAATTCTTACTCTTGGAAATAATTTTATAGCCTAATGTACACCCTTATTGGGTTAGTCACGGGACCCAGAATCTCCTATCCTTATAGGGAAGCCTAATTATAGTATTAACGAACTAAAATGGGTATCTCGTTGGACTTTCAGGTGCTGTAGGTCAAAGAATACTGAACAACAGTTTATAAAGGCTGGAAATTCTTACTCTTGGAAATAATTTTATAGCCTAATGTACACCCTTATTGGGTTAGTCACGGGACCCAGAATCTCCTATCCTTATAGGGAAGCCTAATTATAGTATTAACGAACTAAAATGGGTATCTCGTTGGACTTTCAGGTGCTGTAGGTCAAAGAATACTGAACAACAGTTTATAAAGGCTGGAAATTCTTACTCTTGGAAATAATTTTATAGCCTAATGTACACCCTTATTGGGTTAGTCACGGGACCCAGAATCTCCTATCCTTATAGGGAAGCCTAATTATAGTATTAACGAACTAAAATGGGTATCTCGTTGGACTTTCAGGTGCTGTAGGTCAAAGAATACTGAACAACAGTTTATAAAGGCTGGAAATTCTTACTCTTGGAAATAATTTTATAGCCTAATGTACACCCTTATTGGGTTAGTCACGGGACCCAGAATCTCCTATCCTTATAGGGGAAGCCTAATTATAGTATTAACGAACTAAAATGGGTATCTCGTTGGACTTTCAGGTGCTGTAGGTCAAAGAATACTGAACAACAGTTTATAAAGGCTGGAAATTCTTACTCTTGGAAATAATTTTATAGCCTAATGTACACCCTTATTGGGTTAGTCACGGGACCCAGAATCTCCTATCCTTATAGGGGAAGCCTAATTATAGTATTAACGAACTAAAATGGGTATCTCGTTGGACTTTCAGGTGCTGTAGGTCAAAGAATACTGAACAACAGTTTATAAAGGCTGGAAATTCTTACTCTTGGAAATAATTTTATAGCCTAATGTACACCCTTATTGGGTTAGTCACGGGACCCAGAATCTCCTATCCTTATAGGGAAGCCTAATTATAGTATTAACGAACTAAAATGGGTATCTCGTTGGACTTTCAGGTGCTGTAGGTCAAAGAATACTGAACAACAGTTTATAAAGGCTGGAAATTCTTACTCTTGGAAATAATTTTATAGCCTAATGTACACCCTTATTGGGTTAGTCACGGGACCCAGAATCTCCTATCCTTATAGGGAAGCCTAATTATAGTATTAACGAACTAAAATGGGTATCTCGTTGGACTTTCAGGTGCTGTAGGTCAAAGAATACTGAACAACAGTTTATAAAGGCTGGAAATTCTTACTCTTGGAAATAATTTTATAGCCTAATGTACACCCTTATTGGGTTAGTCACGGGACCCAGAATCTCCTATCCTTATAGGGAAGCCTAATTATAGTATTAACGAACTAAAATGGGTATCTCGTTGGACTTTCAGGTGCTGTAGGTCAAAGAATACTGAACAACAGTTTATAAAGGCTGGAAATTCTTACTCTTGGAAATAATTTTATAGCCTAATGTACACCCTTATTGGGTTAGTCACGGGACCCAGAATCTCCTATCCTTATAGGGAAGCCTAATTATAGTATTAACGAACTAAAATGGGTATCTCGTTGGACTTTCAGGTGCTGTAGGTCAAAGAATACTGAACAACAGTTTATAAAGGCTGGAAATTCTTACTCTTGGAAATAATTTTATAGCCTAATGTACACCCTTATTGGGTTAGTCACGGGACCCAGAATCTCCTATCCTTATAGGGGAAGCCTAATTATAGTATTAACGAACTAAAATGGGTATCTCGTTGGACTTTCAGGTGCTGTAGGTCAAAGAATACTGAACAACAGTTTATAAAGGCTGGAAATTCTTACTCTTGGAAATAATTTTATAGCCTAATGTACACCCTTATTGGGTTAGTCACGGGACCCAGAATCTCCTATCCTTATAGGGGAAGCCTAATTATAGTATTAACGAACTAAAATGGGTATCTCGTTGGACTTTCAGGTGCTGTAGGTCAAAGAATACTGAACAACAGTTTATAAAGGCTGGAAATTCTTACTCTTGGAAATAATTTTATAGCCTAATGTACACCCTTATTGGGTTAGTCACGGGACCCAGAATCTCCTATCCTTATAGGGGAAGCCTAATTATAGTATTAACGAACTAAAATGGGTATCTCGTTGGACTTTCAGGTGCTGTAGGTCAAAGAATACTGAACAACAGTTTATAAAGGCTGGAAATTCTTACTCTTGGAAATAATTTTATAGCCTAATGTACACCCTTATTGGGTTAGTCACGGGACCCAGAATCTCCTATCCTTATAGGGAAGCCTAATTATAGTATTAACGAACTAAAATGGGTATCTCGTTGGACTTTCAGGTGCTGTAGGTCAAAGAATACTGAACAACAGTTTATAAAGGCTGGAAATTCTTACTCTTGGAAATAATTTTATAGCCTAATGTACACCCTTATTGGGTTAGTCACGGGACCCAGAATCTCCTATCCTTATAGGGAAGCCTAATTATAGTATTAACGAACTAAAATGGGTATCTCGTTGGACTTTCAGGTGCTGTAGGTCAAAGAATACTGAACAACAGTTTATAAAGGCTGGAAATTCTTACTCTTGGAAATAATTTTATAGCCTAATGTACACCCTTATTGGGTTAGTCACGGGACCCAGAATCTCCTATCCTTATAGGGGAAGCCTAATTATAGTATTAACGAACTAAAATGGGTATCTCGTTGGACTTTCAGGTGCTGTAGGTCAAAGAATACTGAACAACAGTTTATAAAGGCTGGAAATTCTTACTCTTGGAAATAATTTTATAGCCTAATGTACACCCTTATTGGGTTAGTCACGGGACCCAGAATCTCCTATCCTTATAGGGGAAGCCTAATTATAGTATTAACGAACTAAAATGGGTATCTCGTTGGACTTTCAGGTGCTGTAGGTCAAAGAATACTGAACAACAGTTTATAAAGGCTGGAAATTCTTACTCTTGGAAATAATTTTATAGCCTAATGTACACCCTTATTGGGTTAGTCACGGGACCCAGAATCTCCTATCCTTATAGGGAAGCCTAATTATAGTATTAACGAACTAAAATGGGTATCTCGTTGGACTTTCAGGTGCTGTAGGTCAAAGAATACTGAACAACAGTTTATAAAGGCTGGAAATTCTTACTCTTGGAAATAATTTTATAGCCTAATGTACACCCTTATTGGGTTAGTCACGGGACCCAGAATCTCCTATCCTTATAGGGAAGCCTAATTATAGTATTAACGAACTAAAATGGGTATCTCGTTGGACTTTCAGGTGCTGTAGGTCAAAGAATACTGAACAACAGTTTATAAAGGCTGGAAATTCTTACTCTTGGAAATAATTTTATAGCCTAATGTACACCCTTATTGGGTTAGTCACGGGACCCAGAATCTCCTATCCTTATAGGGAAGCCTAATTATAGTATTAACGAACTAAAATGGGTATCTCGTTGGACTTTCAGGTGCTGTAGGTCAAAGAATACTGAACAACAGTTTATAAAGGCTGGAAATTCTTACTCTTGGAAATAATTTTATAGCCTAATGTACACCCTTATTGGGTTAGTCACGGGACCCAGAATCTCCTATCCTTATAGGGAAGCCTAATTATAGTATTAACGAACTAAAATGGGTATCTCGTTGGACTTTCAGGTGCTGTAGGTCAAAGAATACTGAACAACAGTTTATAAAGGCTGGAAATTCTTACTCTTGGAAATAATTTTATAGCCTAATGTACACCCTTATTGGGTTAGTCACGGGACCCAGAATCTCCTATCCTTATAGGGGAAGCCTAATTATAGTATTAACGAACTAAAATGGGTATCTCGTTGGACTTTCAGGTGCTGTAGGTCAAAGAATACTGAACAACAGTTTATAAAGGCTGGAAATTCTTACTCTTGGAAATAATTTTATAGCCTAATGTACACCCTTATTGGGTTAGTCACGGGACCCAGAATCTCCTATCCTTATAGGGAAGCCTAATTATAGTATTAACGAACTAAAATGGGTATCTCGTTGGACTTTCAGGTGCTGTAGGTCAAAGAATACTGAACAACAGTTTATAAAGGCTGGAAATTCTTACTCTTGGAAATAATTTTATAGCCTAATGTACACCCTTATTGGGTTAGTCACGGGACCCAGAATCTCCTATCCTTATAGGGGAAGCCTAATTATAGTATTAACGAACTAAAATGGGTATCTCGTTGGACTTTCAGGTGCTGTAGGTCAAAGAATACTGAACAACAGTTTATAAAGGCTGGAAATTCTTACTCTTGGAAATAATTTTATAGCCTAATGTACACCCTTATTGGGTTAGTCACGGGACCCAGAATCTCCTATCCTTATAGGGGAAGCCTAATTATAGTATTAACGAACTAAAATGGGTATCTCGTTGGACTTTCAGGTGCTGTAGGTCAAAGAATACTGAACAACAGTTTATAAAGGCTGGAAATTCTTACTCTTGGAAATAATTTTATAGCCTAATGTACACCCTTATTGGGTTAGTCACGGGACCCAGAATCTCCTATCCTTATAGGGGAAGCCTAATTATAGTATTAACGAACTAAAATGGGTATCTCGTTGGACTTTCAGGTGCTGTAGGTCAAAGAATACTGAACAACAGTTTATAAAGGCTGGAAATTCTTACTCTTGGAAATAATTTTATAGCCTAATGTACACCCTTATTGGGTTAGTCACGGGACCCAGAATCTCCTATCCTTATAGGGAAGCCTAATTATAGTATTAACGAACTAAAATGGGTATCTCGTTGGACTTTCAGGTGCTGTAGGTCAAAGAATACTGAACAACAGTTTATAAAGGCTGGAAATTCTTACTCTTGGAAATAATTTTATAGCCTAATGTACACCCTTATTGGGTTAGTCACGGGACCCAGAATCTCCTATCCTTATAGGGGAAGCCTAATTATAGTATTAACGAACTAAAATGGGTATCTCGTTGGACTTTCAGGTGCTGTAGGTCAAAGAATACTGAACAACAGTTTATAAAGGCTGGAAATTCTTACTCTTGGAAATAATTTTATAGCCTAATGTACACCCTTATTGGGTTAGTCACGGGACCCAGAATCTCCTATCCTTATAGGGGAAGCCTAATTATAGTATTAACGAACTAAAATGGGTATCTCGTTGGACTTTCAGGTGCTGTAGGTCAAAGAATACTGAACAACAGTTTATAAAGGCTGGAAATTCTTACTCTTGGAAATAATTTTATAGCCTAATGTACACCCTTATTGGGTTAGTCACGGGACCCAGAATCTCCTATCCTTATAGGGAAGCCTAATTATAGTATTAACGAACTAAAATGGGTATCTCGTTGGACTTTCAGGTGCTGTAGGTCAAAGAATACTGAACAACAGTTTATAAAGGCTGGAAATTCTTACTCTTGGAAATAATTTTATAGCCTAATGTACACCCTTATTGGGTTAGTCACGGGACCCAGAATCTCCTATCCTTATAGGGGAAGCCTAATTATAGTATTAACGAACTAAAATGGGTATCTCGTTGGACTTTCAGGTGCTGTAGGTCAAAGAATACTGAACAACAGTTTATAAAGGCTGGAAATTCTTACTCTTGGAAATAATTTTATAGCCTAATGTACACCCTTATTGGGTTAGTCACGGGACCCAGAATCTCCTATCCTTATAGGGAAGCCTAATTATAGTATTAACGAACTAAAATGGGTATCTCGTTGGACTTTCAGGTGCTGTAGGTCAAAGAATACTGAACAACAGTTTATAAAGGCTGGAAATTCTTACTCTTGGAAATAATTTTATAGCCTAATGTACACCCTTATTGGGTTAGTCACGGGACCCAGAATCTCCTATCCTTATAGGGGAAGCCTAATTATAGTATTAACGAACTAAAATGGGTATCTCGTTGGACTTTCAGGTGCTGTAGGTCAAAGAATACTGAACAACAGTTTATAAAGGCTGGAAATTCTTACTCTTGGAAATAATTTTATAGCCTAATGTACACCCTTATTGGGTTAGTCACGGGACCCAGAATCTCCTATCCTTATAGGGAAGCCTAATTATAGTATTAACGAACTAAAATGGGTATCTCGTTGGACTTTCAGGTGCTGTAGGTCAAAGAATACTGAACAACAGTTTATAAAGGCTGGAAATTCTTACTCTTGGAAATAATTTTATAGCCTAATGTACACCCTTATTGGGTTAGTCACGGGACCCAGAATCTCCTATCCTTATAGGGGAAGCCTAATTATAGTATTAACGAACTAAAATGGGTATCTCGTTGGACTTTCAGGTGCTGTAGGTCAAAGAATACTGAACAACAGTTTATAAAGGCTGGAAATTCTTACTCTTGGAAATAATTTTATAGCCTAATGTACACCCTTATTGGGTTAGTCACGGGACCCAGAATCTCCTATCCTTATAGGGGAAGCCTAATTATAGTATTAACGAACTAAAATGGGTATCTCGTTGGACTTTCAGGTGCTGTAGGTCAAAGAATACTGAACAACAGTTTATAAAGGCTGGAAATTCTTACTCTTGGAAATAATTTTATAGCCTAATGTACACCCTTATTGGGTTAGTCACGGGACCCAGAATCTCCTATCCTTATAGGGAAGCCTAATTATAGTATTAACGAACTAAAATGGGTATCTCGTTGGACTTTCAGGTGCTGTAGGTCAAAGAATACTGAACAACAGTTTATAAAGGCTGGAAATTCTTACTCTTGGAAATAATTTTATAGCCTAATGTACACCCTTATTGGGTTAGTCACGGGACCCAGAATCTCCTATCCTTATAGGGAAGCCTAATTATAGTATTAACGAACTAAAATGGGTATCTCGTTGGACTTTCAGGTGCTGTAGGTCAAAGAATACTGAACAACAGTTTATAAAGGCTGGAAATTCTTACTCTTGGAAATAATTTTATAGCCTAATGTACACCCTTATTGGGTTAGTCACGGGACCCAGAATCTCCTATCCTTATAGGGAAGCCTAATTATAGTATTAACGAACTAAAATGGGTATCTCGTTGGACTTTCAGGTGCTGTAGGTCAAAGAATACTGAACAACAGTTTATAAAGGCTGGAAATTCTTACTCTTGGAAATAATTTTATAGCCTAATGTACACCCTTATTGGGTTAGTCACGGGACCCAGAATCTCCTATCCTTATAGGGAAGCCTAATTATAGTATTAACGAACTAAAATGGGTATCTCGTTGGACTTTCAGGTGCTGTAGGTCAAAGAATACTGAACAACAGTTTATAAAGGCTGGAAATTCTTACTCTTGGAAATAATTTTATAGCCTAATGTACACCCTTATTGGGTTAGTCACGGGACCCAGAATCTCCTATCCTTATAGGGGAAGCCTAATTATAGTATTAACGAACTAAAATGGGTATCTCGTTGGACTTTCAGGTGCTGTAGGTCAAAGAATACTGAACAACAGTTTATAAAGGCTGGAAATTCTTACTCTTGGAAATAATTTTATAGCCTAATGTACACCCTTATTGGGTTAGTCACGGGACCCAGAATCTCCTATCCTTATAGGGGAAGCCTAATTATAGTATTAACGAACTAAAATGGGTATCTCGTTGGACTTTCAGGTGCTGTAGGTCAAAGAATACTGAACAACAGTTTATAAAGGCTGGAAATTCTTACTCTTGGAAATAATTTTATAGCCTAATGTACACCCTTATTGGGTTAGTCACGGGACCCAGAATCTCCTATCCTTATAGGGAAGCCTAATTATAGTATTAACGAACTAAAATGGGTATCTCGTTGGACTTTCAGGTGCTGTAGGTCAAAGAATACTGAACAACAGTTTATAAAGGCTGGAAATTCTTACTCTTGGAAATAATTTTATAGCCTAATGTACACCCTTATTGGGTTAGTCACGGGACCCAGAATCTCCTATCCTTATAGGGAAGCCTAATTATAGTATTAACGAACTAAAATGGGTATCTCGTTGGACTTTCAGGTGCTGTAGGTCAAAGAATACTGAACAACAGTTTATAAAGGCTGGAAATTCTTACTCTTGGAAATAATTTTATAGCCTAATGTACACCCTTATTGGGTTAGTCACGGGACCCAGAATCTCCTATCCTTATAGGGGAAGCCTAATTATAGTATTAACGAACTAAAATGGGTATCTCGTTGGACTTTCAGGTGCTGTAGGTCAAAGAATACTGAACAACAGTTTATAAAGGCTGGAAATTCTTACTCTTGGAAATAATTTTATAGCCTAATGTACACCCTTATTGGGTTAGTCACGGGACCCAGAATCTCCTATCCTTATAGGGGAAGCCTAATTATAGTATTAACGAACTAAAATGGGTATCTCGTTGGACTTTCAGGTGCTGTAGGTCAAAGAATACTGAACAACAGTTTATAAAGGCTGGAAATTCTTACTCTTGGAAATAATTTTATAGCCTAATGTACACCCTTATTGGGTTAGTCACGGGACCCAGAATCTCCTATCCTTATAGGGAAGCCTAATTATAGTATTAACGAACTAAAATGGGTATCTCGTTGGACTTTCAGGTGCTGTAGGTCAAAGAATACTGAACAACAGTTTATAAAGGCTGGAAATTCTTACTCTTGGAAATAATTTTATAGCCTAATGTACACCCTTATTGGGTTAGTCACGGGACCCAGAATCTCCTATCCTTATAGGGAAGCCTAATTATAGTATTAAGGAACTAAAATGGGTATCTCGTTGGACTTTCAGGTGCAGTAGGTCAAAGAATACTGAACAACAGTTTATAAAGGCTGGAAATTCTTACTCTTGGAAATAATTTTATAGCCTAATGTACACCCTTATTGGGTTAGTCACGGGACCCAGAATCTCCTATCCTTATAGGGGAAGCCTAATTATAGTATTAAGGAACTAAAATGGGTATCTCGTTGGACTTTCAGGTGCAGTAGGTCAAAGAATACTGAACAACAGTTTATAAAGGCTGGAAATTCTTACTCTTGGAAATAATTTTATAGCCTAATGTACACCCTTATTGGGTTAGTCACGGGACCCAGAATCTCCTATCCTTATAGGGGAAGCCTAATTATAGTATTAAGGAACTAAAATGGGTATCTCGTTGGACTTTCAGGTGCAGTAGGTCAAAGAATACTGAACAACAGTTTATAAAGGCTGGAAATTCTTACTCTTGGAAATAATTTTATAGCCTAATGTACACCCTTATTGGGTTAGTCACGGGACCCAGAATCTCCTATCCTTATAGGGGAAGCCTAATTATAGTATTAAGGAACTAAAATGGGTATCTCGTTGGACTTTCAGGTGCAGTAGGTCAAAGAATACTGAACAACAGTTTATAAAGGCTGGAAATTCTTACTCTTGGAAATAATTTTATAGCCTAATGTACACCCTTATTGGGTTAGTCACGGGACCCAGAATCTCCTATCCTTATAGGGGAAGCCTAATTATAGTATTAAGGAACTAAAATGGGTATCTCGTTGGACTTTCAGGTGCAGTAGGTCAAAGAATACTGAACAACAGTTTATAAAGGCTGGAAATTCTTACTCTTGGAAATAATTTTATAGCCTAATGTACACCCTTATTGGGTTAGTCACGGGACCCAGAATCTCCTATCCTTATAGGGGAAGCCTAATTATAGTATTAAGGAACTAAAATGGGTATCTCGTTGGACTTTCAGGTGCAGTAGGTCAAAGAATACTGAACAACAGTTTATAAAGGCTGGAAATTCTTACTCTTGGAAATAATTTTATAGCCTAATGTACACCCTTATTGGGTTAGTCACGGGACCCAGAATCTCCTATCCTTATAGGGGAAGCCTAATTATAGTATTAAGGAACTAAAATGGGTATCTCGTTGGACTTTCAGGTGCAGTAGGTCAAAGAATACTGAACAACAGTTTATAAAGGCTGGAAATTCTTACTCTTGGAAATAATTTTATAGCCTAATGTACACCCTTATTGGGTTAGTCACGGGACCCAGAATCTCCTATCCTTATAGTGGAAGCCTAATTATAGTATTAAGGAACTAAAATGGGTATCTCGTTGGACTTTCAGGTGCAGTAGGTCAAAGAATACTGAACAACAGTTTATAAAGGCTGGAAATTCTTACTCTTGGAAATAATTTTATAGCCTAATGTACACCCTTATTGGGTTAGTCACGGGACCCAGAATCTCCTATCCTTATAGGGGAAGCCTAATTATAGTATTAAGGAACTAAAATGGGTATCTCGTTGGACTTTCAGGTGCAGTAGGTCAAAGAATACTGAACAACAGTTTATAAAGGCTGGAAATTCTTACTCTTGGAAATAATTTTATAGCCTAATGTACACCCTTATTGGGTTAGTCACGGGACCCAGAATCTCCTATCCTTATAGGGGAAGCCTAATTATAGTATTAAGAACTAAAATGGGTATCTCGTTGGACTTTCAGGTGCAGTAGGTCAAAGAATACTGAACAACAGTTTATAAAGGCTGGAAATTCTTACTCTTGGAAATAATTTTATAGCCTAATGTACACCCTTATTGGGTTAGTCACGGGACCCAGAATCTCCTATCCTTATAGGGAAGCCTAATTATAGTATTAAGGAACTAAAATGGGTATCTCGTTGGACTTTCAGGTGCAGTAGGTCAAAGAATACTGAACAACAGTTTATAAAGGCTGGAAATTCTTACTCTTGGAAATAATTTTATAGCCTAATGTACACCCTTATTGGGTTAGTCACGGGACCCAGAATCTCCTATCCTTATAGGGGAAGCCTAATTATAGTATTAAGGAACTAAAATGGGTATCTCGTTGGACTTTCAGGTGCAGTAGGTCAAAGAATACTGAACAACAGTTTATAAAGGCTGGAAATTCTTACTCTTGGAAATAATTTTATAGCCTAATGTACACCCTTATTGGGTTAGTCACGGGACCCAGAATCTCCTATCCTTATAGGGAAGCCTAATTATAGTATTAAGGAACTAAAATGGGTATCTCGTTGGACTTTCAGGTGCAGTAGGTCAAAGAATACTGAACAACAGTTTATAAAGGCTGGAAATTCTTACTCTTGGAAATAATTTTATAGCCTAATGTACACCCTTATTGGGTTAGTCACGGGACCCAGAATCTCCTATCCTTATAGTGGAAGATAATTATAGTATTAAGGAACTAAAATGGGTATCTCGTTGGACTTTCAGGTGCAGTAGGTCAAAGAATACTGAACAACAGTTTATAAAGGCTGGAAATTCTTACTCTTGGAAATAATTTTATAGCCTAATGTACACCCTTATTGGGTTAGTCACGGGACCCAGAATCTCCTATCCTTATAGTGGAAGCCTAATTATAGTATTAAGGAACTAAAATGGGTATCTCGTTGGACTTTCAGGTGCAGTAGGTCAAAGAATACTGAACAACAGTTTATAAAGGCTGGAAATTCTTACTCTTGGAAATAATTTTATAGCCTAATGTACACCCTTATTGGGTTAGTCACGGGACCCAGAATCTCCTATCCTTATAGTGGAAGCCTAATTATAGTATTAAGGAACTAAAATGGGTATCTCGTTGGACTTTCAGGTGCAGTAGGTCAAAGAATACTGAACAACAGTTTATAAAGGCTGGAAATTCTTACTCTTGGAAATAATTTTATAGCCTAATGTACACCCTTATTGGGTTAGTCACGGGACCCAGAATCTCCTATCCTTATAGGGGAAGCCTAATTATAGTATTAAGGAACTAAAATGGGTATCTCGTTGGACTTTCAGGTGCAGTAGGTCAAAGAATACTGAACAACAGTTTATAAAGGCTGGAAATTCTTACTCTTGGAAATAATTTTATAGCCTAATGTACACCCTTATTGGGTTAGTCACGGGACCCAGAATCTCCTATCCTTATAGTGGAAGCCTAATTATAGTATTAAGGAACTAAAATGGGTATCTCGTTGGACTTTCAGGTGCAGTAGGTCAAAGAATACTGAACAACAGTTTATAAAGGCTGGAAATTCTTACTCTTGGAAATAATTTTATAGCCTAATGTACACCCTTATTGGGTTAGTCACGGGACCCAGAATCTCCTATCCTTATAGTGGAAGCCTAATTATAGTATTAAGGAACTAAAATGGGTATCTCGTTGGACTTTCAGGTGCAGTAGGTCAAAGAATACTGAACAACAGTTTATAAAGGCTGGAAATTCTTACTCTTGGAAATAATTTTATAGCCTAATGTACACCCTTATTGGGTTAGTCACGGGACCCAGAATCTCCTATCCTTATAGGGAAGCCTAATTATAGTATTAAGGAACTAAAATGGGTATCTCGTTGGACTTTCAGGTGCAGTAGGTCAAAGAATACTGAACAACAGTTTATAAAGGCTGGAAATTCTTACTCTTGGAAATAATTTTATAGCCTAATGTACACCCTTATTGGGTTAGTCACGGGACCCAGAATCTCCTATCCTTATAGGGGAAGCCTAATTATAGTATTAAGGAACTAAAATGGGTATCTCGTTGGACTTTCAGGTGCAGTAGGTCAAAGAATACTGAACAACAGTTTATAAAGGCTGGAAATTCTTACTCTTGGAAATAATTTTATAGCCTAATGTACACCCTTATTGGGTTAGTCACGGGACCCAGAATCTCCTATCCTTATAGGGGAAGCCTAATTATAGTATTAAGGAACTAAAATGGGTATCTCGTTGGACTTTCAGGTGCAGTAGGTCAAAGAATACTGAACAACAGTTTATAAAGGCTGGAAATTCTTACTCTTGGAAATAATTTTATAGCCTAATGTACACCCTTATTGGGTTAGTCACGGGACCCAGAATCTCCTATCCTTATAGTGGAAGCCTAATTATAGTATTAAGGAACTAAAATGGGTATCTCGTTGGACTTTCAGGTGCAGTAGGTCAAAGAATACTGAACAACAGTTTATAAAGGCTGGAAATTCTTACTCTTGGAAATAATTTTATAGCCTAATGTACACCCTTATTGGGTTAGTCACGGGACCCAGAATCTCCTATCCTTATAGTGGAAGCCTAATTATAGTATTAAGGAACTAAAATGGGTATCTCGTTGGACTTTCAGGTGCAGTAGGTCAAAGAATACTGAACAACAGTTTATAAAGGCTGGAAATTCTTACTCTTGGAAATAATTTTATAGCCTAATGTACACCCTTATTGGGTTAGTCACGGGACCCAGAATCTCCTATCCTTATAGGGGAAGCCTAATTATAGTATTAAGGAACTAAAATGGGTATCTCGTTGGACTTTCAGGTGCAGTAGGTCAAAGAATACTGAACAACAGTTTATAAAGGCTGGAAATTCTTACTCTTGGAAATAATTTTATAGCCTAATGTACACCCTTATTGGGTTAGTCACGGGACCCAGAATCTCCTATCCTTATAGTGGAAGATAATTATAGTATTAAGGAACTAAAATGGGTATCTCGTTGGACTTTCAGGTGCAGTAGGTCAAAGAATACTGAACAACAGTTTATAAAGGCTGGAAATTCTTACTCTTGGAAATAATTTTATAGCCTAATGTACACCCTTATTGGGTTAGTCACGGGACCCAGAATCTCCTATCCTTATAGGGGAAGATAATTATAGTATTAAGGAACTAAAATGGGTATCTCGTTGGACTTTCAGGTGCAGTAGGTCAAAGAATACTGAACAACAGTTTATAAAGGCTGGAAATTCTTACTCTTGGAAATAATTTTATAGCCTAATGTACACCCTTATTGGGTTAGTCACGGGACCCAGAATCTCCTATCCTTATAGGGGAAGCCTAATTATAGTATTAAGGAACTAAAATGGGTATCTCGTTGGACTTTCAGGTGCAGTAGGTCAAAGAATACTGAACAACAGTTTATAAAGGCTGGAAATTCTTACTCTTGGAAATAATTTTATAGCCTAATGTACACCCTTATTGGGTTAGTCACGGGACCCAGAATCTCCTATCCTTATAGGGGAAGCCTAATTATAGTATTAAGGAACTAAAATGGGTATCTCGTTGGACTTTCAGGTGCAGTAGGTCAAAGAATACTGAACAACAGTTTATAAAGGCTGGAAATTCTTACTCTTGGAAATAATTTTATAGCCTAATGTACACCCTTATTGGGTTAGTCACGGGACCCAGAATCTCCTATCCTTATAGTGGAAGCCTAATTATAGTATTAAGGAACTAAAATGGGTATCTCGTTGGACTTTCAGGTGCAGTAGGTCAAAGAATACTGAACAACAGTTTATAAAGGCTGGAAATTCTTACTCTTGGAAATAATTTTATAGCCTAATGTACACCCTTATTGGGTTAGTCACGGGACCCAGAATCTCCTATCCTTATAGGGGAAGCCTAATTATAGTATTAAGGAACTAAAATGGGTATCTCGTTGGACTTTCAGGTGCAGTAGGTCAAAGAATACTGAACAACAGTTTATAAAGGCTGGAAATTCTTACTCTTGGAAATAATTTTATAGCCTAATGTACACCCTTATTGGGTTAGTCACGGGACCCAGAATCTCCTATCCTTATAGGGGAAG
Organism: Ambrosia x helenae; assembly: GCA_030844895.1. Lineage (NCBI taxonomy): Eukaryota > Viridiplantae > Streptophyta > Magnoliopsida > Asterales > Asteraceae > Ambrosia > Ambrosia x helenae. Next base: position 107,901 of record JAUTDX010007510.1, read on the forward strand.
CCTAATTATAGTATTAAGGAACTAAAATGGGTATCTCGTTGGACTTTCAGGTGCAGTAGGTCAAAGAATACTGAACAACAGTTTATAAAGGCTGGAAATTCTTACTCTTGGAAATAATTTTATAGCCTAATGTACACCCTTATTGGGTTAGTCACGGGACCCAGAATCTCCTATCCTTATAGTGGAAGATAATTATAGTATTAAGGAACTAAAATGGGTATCTCGTTGGACTTTCAGGTGCAGTAGGTCAAAGAATACTGAACAACAGTTTATAAAGGCTGGAAATTCTTACTCTTGGAAATAATTTTATAGCCTAATGTACACCCTTATTGGGTTAGTCACGGGACCCAGAATCTCCTATCCTTATAGGGGAAGATAATTATAGTATTAAGGAACTAAAATGGGTATCTCGTTGGACTTTCAGGTGCAGTAGGTCAAAGAATACTGAACAACAGTTTATAAAGGCTGGAAATTCTTACTCTTGGAAATAATTTTATAGCCTAATGTACACCCTTATTGGGTTAGTCACGGGACCCAGAATCTCCTATCCTTATAGTGGAAGCCTAATTATAGTATTAAGGAACTAAAATGGGTATCTCGTTGGACTTTCAGGTGCAGTAGGTCAAAGAATACTGAACAACAGTTTATAAAGGCTGGAAATTCTTACTCTTGGAAATAATTTTATAGCCTAATGTACACCCTTATTGGGTTAGTCACGGGACCCAGAATCTCCTATCCTTATAGGGGAAGCCTAATTATAGTATTAAGGAACTAAAATGGGTATCTCGTTGGACTTTCAGGTGCAGTAGGTCAAAGAATACTGAACAACAGTTTATAAAGGCTGGAAATTCTTACTCTTGGAAATAATTTTATAGCCTAATGTACACCCTTATTGGGTTAGTCACGGGACCCAGAATCTCCTATCCTTATAGGGGAAGCCTAATTATAGTATTAAGGAACTAAAATGGGTATCTCGTTGGACTTTCAGGTGCAGTAGGTCAAAGAATACTGAACAACAGTTTATAAAGGCTGGAAATTCTTACTCTTGGAAATAATTTTATAGCCTAATGTACACCCTTATTGGGTTAGTCACGGGACCCAGAATCTCCTATCCTTATAGTGGAAGATAATTATAGTATTAAGGAACTAAAATGGGTATCTCGTTGGACTTTCAGGTGCAGTAGGTCAAAGAATACTGAACAACAGTTTATAAAGGCTGGAAATTCTTACTCTTGGAAATAATTTTATAGCCTAATGTACACCCTTATTGGGTTAGTCACGGGACCCAGAATCTCCTATCCTTATAGTGGAAGCCTAATTATAGTATTAAGGAACTAAAATGGGTATCTCGTTGGACTTTCAGGTGCAGTAGGTCAAAGAATACTGAACAACAGTTTATAAAGGCTGGAAATTCTTACTCTTGGAAATAATTTTATAGCCTAATGTACACCCTTATTGGGTTAGTCACGGGACCCAGAATCTCCTATCCTTATAGTGGAAGATAATTATAGTATTAAGGAACTAAAATGGGTATCTCGTTGGACTTTCAGGTGCAGTAGGTCAAAGAATACTGAACAACAGTTTATAAAGGCTGGAAATTCTTACTCTTGGAAATAATTTTATAGCCTAATGTACACCCTTATTGGGTTAGTCACGGGACCCAGAATCTCCTATCCTTATAGTGGAAGATTAATTATAGTATTAAGGAACTAAAATGGGTATCTCGTTGGACTTTCAGGTGCAGTAGGTCAAAGAATACTGAACAACAGTTTATAAAGGCTGGAAATTCTTACTCTTGGAAATAATTTTATAGCCTAATGTACACCCTTATTGGGTTAGTCACGGGACCCAGAATCTCCTATCCTTATAGGGAAGCCTAATTATAGTATTAAGGAACTAAAATGGGTATCTCGTTGGACTTTCAGGTGCAGTAGGTCAAAGAATACTGAACAACAGTTTATAAAGGCTGGAAATTCTTACTCTTGGAAATAATTTTATAGCCTAATGTACACCCTTATTGGGTTAGTCACGGGACCCAGAATCTCCTATCCTTATAGGGAAGCCTAATTATAGTATTAAGGAACTAAAATGGGTATCTCGTTGGACTTTCAGGTGCAGTAGGTCAAAGAATACTGAACAACAGTTTATAAAGGCTGGAAATTCTTACTCTTGGAAATAATTTTATAGCCTAATGTACACCCTTATTGGGTTAGTCACGGGACCCAGAATCTCCTATCCTTATAGTGGAAGATAATTATAGTATTAAGGAACTAAAATGGGTATCTCGTTGGACTTTCAGGTGCAGTAGGTCAAAGAATACTGAACAACAGTTTATAAAGGCTGGAAATTCTTACTCTTGGAAATAATTTTATAGCCTAATGTACACCCTTATTGGGTTAGTCACGGGACCCAGAATCTCCTATCCTTATAGTGGAAGATAATTATAGTATTAAGGAACTAAAATGGGTATCTCGTTGGACTTTCAGGTGCAGTAGGTCAAAGAATACTGAACAACAGTTTATAAAGGCTGGAAATTCTTACTCTTGGAAATAATTTTATAGCCTAATGTACACCCTTATTGGGTTAGTCACGGGACCCAGAATCTCCTATCCTTATAGGGGAAGATAATTATAGTATTAAGGAACTAAAATGGGTATCTCGTTGGACTTTCAGGTGCAGTAGGTCAAAGAATACTGAACAACAGTTTATAAAGGCTGGAAATTCTTACTCTTGGAAATAATTTTATAGCCTAATGTACACCCTTATTGGGTTAGTCACGGGACCCAGAATCTCCTATCCTTATAGTGGAAGATAATTATAGTATTAAGGAACTAAAATGGGTATCTCGTTGGACTTTCAGGTGCAGTAGGTCAAAGAATACTGAACAACAGTTTATAAAGGCTGGAAATTCTTACTCTTGGAAATAATTTTATAGCCTAATGTACACCCTTATTGGGTTAGTCACGGGACCCAGAATCTCCTATCCTTATAGGGGAAGATAATTATAGTATTAAGGAACTAAAATGGGTATCTCGTTGGACTTTCAGGTGCAGTAGGTCAAAGAATACTGAACAACAGTTTATAAAGGCTGGAAATTCTTACTCTTGGAAATAATTTTATAGCCTAATGTACACCCTTATTGGGTTAGTCACGGGACCCAGAATCTCCTATCCTTATAGTGGAAGCCTAATTATAGTATTAAGGAACTAAAATGGGTATCTCGTTGGACTTTCAGGTGCAGTAGGTCAAAGAATACTGAACAACAGTTTATAAAGGCTGGAAATTCTTACTCTTGGAAATAATTTTATAGCCTAATGTACACCCTTATTGGGTTAGTCACGGGACCCAGAATCTCCTATCCTTATAGGGAAGATAATTATAGTATTAAGGAACTAAAATGGGTATCTCGTTGGACTTTCAGGTGCAGTAGGTCAAAGAATACTGAACAACAGTTTATAAAGGCTGGAAATTCTTACTCTTGGAAATAATTTTATAGCCTAATGTACACCCTTATTGGGTTAGTCACGGGACCCAGAATCTCCTATCCTTATAGTGGAAGATAATTATAGTATTAAGGAACTAAAATGGGTATCTCGTTGGACTTTCAGGTGCAGTAGGTCAAAGAATACTGAACAACAGTTTATAAAGGCTGGAAATTCTTACTCTTGGAAATAATTTTATAGCCTAATGTACACCCTTATTGGGTTAGTCACGGGACCCAGAATCTCCTATCCTTATAGGGAAGCCTAATTATAGTATTAAGGAACTAAAATGGGTATCTCGTTGGACTTTCAGGTGCAGTAGGTCAAAGAATACTGAACAACAGTTTATAAAGGCTGGAAATTCTTACTCTTGGAAATAATTTTATAGCCTAATGTACACCCTTATTGGGTTAGTCACGGGACCCAGAATCTCCTATCCTTATAGGGGAAGATAATTATAGTATTAAGGAACTAAAATGGGTATCTCGTTGGACTTTCAGGTGCAGTAGGTCAAAGAATACTGAACAACAGTTTATAAAGGCTGGAAATTCTTACTCTTGGAAATAATTTTATAGCCTAATGTACACCCTTATTGGGTTAGTCACGGGACCCAGAATCTCCTATCCTTATAGTGAAGATAATTATAGTATTAAGGAACTAAAATGGGTATCTCGTTGGACTTTCAGGTGCAGTAGGTCAAAGAATACTGAACAACAGTTTATAAAGGCTGGAAATTCTTACTCTTGGAAATAATTTATAGCCTAATGTACACCCTTATTGGGTTAGTCACGGGACCCAGAATCTCCTATCCTTATAGTGGAAGATAATTATAGTATTAAGGAACTAAAATGGGTATCTCGTTGGACTTTCAGGTGCAGTAGGTCAAAGAATACTGAACAACAGTTTATAAAGGCTGGAAATTCTTACTCTTGGAAATAATTTTATAGCCTAATGTACACCCTTATTGGGTTAGTCACGGGACCCAGAATCTCCTATCCTTATAGGGGAAGATAATTATAGTATTAAGGAACTAAAATGGGTATCTCGTTGGACTTTCAGGTGCAGTAGGTCAAAGAATACTGAACAACAGTTTATAAAGGCTGGAAATTCTTACTCTTGGAAATAATTTATAGCCTAATGTACACCCTTATTGGGTTAGTCACGGGACCCAGAATCTATTCTTATAATAATATAATGGATATAAGGAGATAGATTCTGGGTCCCGTGACTAACCCAATAAGGGTGTACATTAGGCTATAAAATTATTTCCAAGAGTAAGAATTTCCAGCCTTTATAAACTGTTGTTCAGTATTCTTTGACCTACTGCACCTGAAAGTCCAACGAGATACCCATTTTAGTTCCTTAATACTATAATTAGGCTTCCACTATAAGGATAGGAGATTCTGGGTCCCGTGACTAACCCAATAAGGGTGTACATTAGGCTATAAAATTATTTCCAAGAGTAAGAATTTCCAGCCTTTATAAACTGTTGTTCAGTATTCTTTGACCTACTGCACCTGAAAGTCCAACGAGATACCCATTTTAGTTCCTTAATACTATAATTATCTTCCACTATAAGGATAGGAGATTCTGGGTCCCGTGACTAACCCAATAAGGGTGTACATTAGGCTATAAAATTATTTCCAAGAGTAAGAATTTCCAGCCTTTATAAACTGTTGTTCAGTATTCTTTGACCTACTGCACCTGAAAGTCCAACGAGATACCCATTTTAGTTCCTTAATACTATAATTAGGCTTCCACTATAAGGATAGGAGATTCTGGGTCCCGTGACTAACCCAATAAGGGTGTACATTAGGCTATAAAATTATTTCCAAGAGTAAGAATTTCCAGCCTTTATAAACTGTTGTTCAGTATTCTTTGACCTACTGCACCTGAAAGTCCAACGAGATACCCATTTTAGTTCCTTAATACTATAATTAGGCTTCCCCTATAAGGATAGGAGATTCTGGGTCCCGTGACTAACCCAATAAGGGTGTACATTAGGCTATAAAATTATTTCCAAGAGTAAGAATTTCCAGCCTTTATAAACTGTTGTTCAGTATTCTTTGACCTACTGCACCTGAAAGTCCAACGAGATACCCATTTTAGTTCCTTAATACTATAATTAGGCTTCCACTATAAGGATAGGAGATTCTGGGTCCCGTGACTAACCCAATAAGGGTGTACATTAGGCTATAAAATTATTTCCAAGAGTAAGAATTTCCAGCCTTTATAAACTGTTGTTCAGTATTCTTTGACCTACTGCACCTGAAAGTCCAACGAGATACCCATTTTAGTTCCTTAATACTATAATTAGGCTTCCACTATAAGGATAGGAGATTCTGGGTCCCGTGACTAACCCAATAAGGGTGTACATTAGGCTATAAAATTATTTCCAAGAGTAAGAATTTCCAGCCTTTATAAACTGTTGTTCAGTATTCTTTGACCTACTGCACCTGAAAGTCCAACGAGATACCCATTTTAGTTCCTTAATACTATAATTAGGCTTCCACTATAAGGATAGGAGATTCTGGGTCCCGTGACTAACCCAATAAGGGTGTACATTAGGCTATAAAATTATTTCCAAGAGTAAGAATTTCCAGCCTTTATAAACTGTTGTTCAGTATTCTTTGACCTACTGCACCTGAAAGTCCAACGAGATACCCATTTTAGTTCCTTAATACTATAATTAGGCTTCCCCTATAAGGATAGGAGATTCTGGGTCCCGTGACTAACCCAATAAGGGTGTACATTAGGCTATAAAATTATTTCCAAGAGTAAGAATTTCCAGCCTTTATAAACTGTTGTTCAGTATTCTTTGACCTACTGCACCTGAAAGTCCAACGAGATACCCATTTTAGTTCCTTAATACTATAATTAGGCTTCCCCTATAAGGATAGGAGATTCTGGGTCCCGTGACTAACCCAATAAGGGTGTACATTAGGCTATAAAATTATTTCCAAGAGTAAGAATTTCCAGCCTTTATAAACTGTTGTTCAGTATTCTTTGACCTACTGCACCTGAAAGTCCAACGAGATACCCATTTTAGTTCCTTAATACTATAATTATCTTCCACTATAAGGATAGGAGATTCTGGGTCCCGTGACTAACCCAATAAGGGTGTACATTAGGCTATAAAATTATTTCCAAGAGTAAGAATTTCCAGCCTTTATAAACTGTTGTTCAGTATTCTTTGACCTACTGCACCTGAAAGTCCAACGAGATACCCATTTTAGTTCCTTAATACTATAATTAGGCTTCCACTATAAGGATAGGAGATTCTGGGTCCCGTGACTAACCCAATAAGGGTGTACATTAGGCTATAAAATTATTTCCAAGAGTAAGAATTTCCAGCCTTTATAAACTGTTGTTCAGTATTCTTTGACCTACTGCACCTGAAAGTCCAACGAGATACCCATTTTAGTTCCTTAATACTATAATTATCTTCCACTATAAGGATAGGAGATTCTGGGTCCCGTGACTAACCCAATAAGGGTGTACATTAGGCTATAAAATTATTTCCAAGAGTAAGAATTTCCAGCCTTTATAAACTGTTGTTCAGTATTCTTTGACCTACTGCACCTGAAAGTCCAACGAGATACCCATTTTAGTTCCTTAATACTATAATTATCTTCCACTATAAGGATAGGAGATTCTGGGTCCCGTGACTAACCCAATAAGGGTGTACATTAGGCTATAAAATTATTTCCAAGAGTAAGAATTTCCAGCCTTTATAAACTGTTGTTCAGTATTCTTTGACCTACTGCACCTGAAAGTCCAACGAGATACCCATTTTAGTTCCTTAATACTATAATTAGGCTTCCCCTATAAGGATAGGAGATTCTGGGTCCCGTGACTAACCCAATAAGGGTGTACATTAGGCTATAAAATTATTTCCAAGAGTAAGAATTTCCAGCCTTTATAAACTGTTGTTCAGTATTCTTTGACCTACTGCACCTGAAAGTCCAACGAGATACCCATTTTAGTTCCTTAATACTATAATTAGGCTTCCCCTATAAGGATAGGAGATTCTGGGTCCCGTGACTAACCCAATAAGGGTGTACATTAGGCTATAAAATTATTTCCAAGAGTAAGAATTTCCAGCCTTTATAAACTGTTGTTCAGTATTCTTTGACCTACTGCACCTGAAAGTCCAACGAGATACCCATTTTAGTTCCTTAATACTATAATTATCTTCCACTATAAGGATAGGAGATTCTGGGTCCCGTGACTAACCCAATAAGGGTGTACATTAGGCTATAAAATTATTTCCAAGAGTAAGAATTTCCAGCCTTTATAAACTGTTGTTCAGTATTCTTTGACCTACTGCACCTGAAAGTCCAACGAGATACCCATTTTAGTTCCTTAATACTATAATTATCTTCCACTATAAGGATAGGAGATTCTGGGTCCCGTGACTAACCCAATAAGGGTGTACATTAGGCTATAAAATTATTTCCAAGAGTAAGAATTTCCAGCCTTTATAAACTGTTGTTCAGTATTCTTTGACCTACTGCACCTGAAAGTCCAACGAGATACCCATTTTAGTTCCTTAATACTATAATTAGGCTTCCACTATAAGGATAGGAGATTCTGGGTCCCGTGACTAACCCAATAAGGGTGTACATTAGGCTATAAAATTATTTCCAAGAGTAAGAATTTCCAGCCTTTATAAACTGTTGTTCAGTATTCTTTGACCTACTGCACCTGAAAGTCCAACGAGATACCCATTTTAGTTCCTTAATACTATAATTAGGCTTCCACTATAAGGATAGGAGATTCTGGGTCCCGTGACTAACCCAATAAGGGTGTACATTAGGCTATAAAATTATTTCCAAGAGTAAGAATTTCCAGCCTTTATAAACTGTTGTTCAGTATTCTTTGACCTACTGCACCTGAAAGTCCAACGAGATACCCATTTTAGTTCCTTAATACTATAATTAGGCTTCCCCTATAAGGATAGGAGATTCTGGGTCCCGTGACTAACCCAATAAGGGTGTACATTAGGCTATAAAATTATTTCCAAGAGTAAGAATTTCCAGCCTTTATAAACTGTTGTTCAGTATTCTTTGACCTACTGCACCTGAAAGTCCAACGAGATACCCATTTTAGTTCCTTAATACTATAATTATCTTCCACTATAAGGATAGGAGATTCTGGGTCCCGTGACTAACCCAATAAGGGTGTACATTAGGCTATAAAATTATTTCCAAGAGTAAGAATTTCCAGCCTTTATAAACTGTTGTTCAGTATTCTTTGACCTACTGCACCTGAAAGTCCAACGAGATACCCATTTTAGTTCCTTAATACTATAATTAGGCTTCCACTATAAGGATAGGAGATTCTGGGTCCCGTGACTAACCCAATAAGGGTGTACATTAGGCTATAAAATTATTTCCAAGAGTAAGAATTTCCAGCCTTTATAAACTGTTGTTCAGTATTCTTTGACCTACTGCACCTGAAAGTCCAACGAGATACCCATTTTAGTTCCTTAATACTATAATTAGGCTTCCACTATAAGGATAGGAGATTCTGGGTCCCGTGACTAACCCAATAAGGGTGTACATTAGGCTATAAAATTATTTCCAAGAGTAAGAATTTCCAGCCTTTATAAACTGTTGTTCAGTATTCTTTGACCTACTGCACCTGAAAGTCCAACGAGATACCCATTTTAGTTCCTTAATACTATAATTATCTTCCACTATAAGGATAGGAGATTCTGGGTCCCGTGACTAACCCAATAAGGGTGTACATTAGGCTATAAAATTATTTCCAAGAGTAAGAATTTCCAGCCTTTATAAACTGTTGTTCAGTATTCTTTGACCTACTGCACCTGAAAGTCCAACGAGATACCCATTTTAGTTCCTTAATACTATAATTAGGCTTCCACTATAAGGATAGGAGATTCTGGGTCCCGTGACTAACCCAATAAGGGTGTACATTAGGCTATAAAATTATTTCCAAGAGTAAGAATTTCCAGCCTTTATAAACTGTTGTTCAGTATTCTTTGACCTACTGCACCTGAAAGTCCAACGAGATACCCATTTTAGTTCCTTAATACTATAATTATCTTCCCCTATAAGGATAGGAGATTCTGGGTCCCGTGACTAACCCAATAAGGGTGTACATTAGGCTATAAAATTATTTCCAAGAGTAAGAATTTCCAGCCTTTATAAACTGTTGTTCAGTATTCTTTGACCTACTGCACCTGAAAGTCCAACGAGATACCCATTTTAGTTCCTTAATACTATAATTAGGCTTCCCCTATAAGGATAGGAGATTCTGGGTCCCGTGACTAACCCAATAAGGGTGTACATTAGGCTATAAAATTATTTCCAAGAGTAAGAATTTCCAGCCTTTATAAACTGTTGTTCAGTATTCTTTGACCTACTGCACCTGAAAGTCCAACGAGATACCCATTTTAGTTCCTTAATACTATAATTAGGCTTCCCCTATAAGGATAGGAGATTCTGGGTCCCGTGACTAACCCAATAAGGGTGTACATTAGGCTATAAAATTATTTCCAAGAGTAAGAATTTCCAGCCTTTATAAACTGTTGTTCAGTATTCTTTGACCTACTGCACCTGAAAGTCCAACGAGATACCCATTTTAGTTCCTTAATACTATAATTATCTTCCACTATAAGGATAGGAGATTCTGGGTCCCGTGACTAACCCAATAAGGGTGTACATTAGGCTATAAAATTATTTCCAAGAGTAAGAATTTCCAGCCTTTATAAACTGTTGTTCAGTATTCTTTGACCTACTGCACCTGAAAGTCCAACGAGATACCCATTTTAGTTCCTTAATACTATAATTATCTTCCACTATAAGGATAGGAGATTCTGGGTCCCGTGACTAACCCAATAAGGGTGTACATTAGGCTATAAAATTATTTCCAAGAGTAAGAATTTCCAGCCTTTATAAACTGTTGTTCAGTATTCTTTGACCTACTGCACCTGAAAGTCCAACGAGATACCCATTTTAGTTCCTTAATACTATAATTATCTTCCACTATAAGGATAGGAGATTCTGGGTCCCGTGACTAACCCAATAAGGGTGTACATTAGGCTATAAAATTATTTCCAAGAGTAAGAATTTCCAGCCTTTATAAACTGTTGTTCAGTATTCTTTGACCTACTGCACCTGAAAGTCCAACGAGATACCCATTTTAGTTCCTTAATACTATAATTAGGCTTCCCCTATAAGGATAGGAGATTCTGGGTCCCGTGACTAACCCAATAAGGGTGTACATTAGGCTATAAAATTATTTCCAAGAGTAAGAATTTCCAGCCTTTATAAACTGTTGTTCAGTATTCTTTGACCTACTGCACCTGAAAGTCCAACGAGATACCCATTTTAGTTCCTTAATACTATAATTATCTTCCACTATAAGGATAGGAGATTCTGGGTCCCGTGACTAACCCAATAAGGGTGTACATTAGGCTATAAAATTATTTCCAAGAGTAAGAATTTCCAGCCTTTATAAACTGTTGTTCAGTATTCTTTGACCTACTGCACCTGAAAGTCCAACGAGATACCCATTTTAGTTCCTTAATACTATAATTATCTTCCACTATAAGGATAGGAGATTCTGGGTCCCGTGACTAACCCAATAAGGGTGTACATTAGGCTATAAAATTATTTCCAAGAGTAAGAATTTCCAGCCTTTATAAACTGTTGTTCAGTATTCTTTGACCTACTGCACCTGAAAGTCCAACGAGATACCCATTTTAGTTCCTTAATACTATAATTATCTTCCACTATAAGGATAGGAGATTCTGGGTCCCGTGACTAACCCAATAAGGGTGTACATTAGGCTATAAAATTATTTCCAAGAGTAAGAATTTCCAGCCTTTATAAACTGTTGTTCAGTATTCTTTGACCTACTGCACCTGAAAGTCCAACGAGATACCCATTTTAGTTCCTTAATACTATAATTATCTTCCACTATAAGGATAGGAGATTCTGGGTCCCGTGACTAACCCAATAAGGGTGTACATTAGGCTATAAAATTATTTCCAAGAGTAAGAATTTCCAGCCTTTATAAACTGTTGTTCAGTATTCTTTGACCTACTGCACCTGAAAGTCCAACGAGATACCCATTTTAGTTCCTTAATACTATAATTATCTTCCACTATAAGGATAGGAGATTCTGGGTCCCGTGACTAACCCAATAAGGGTGTACATTAGGCTATAAAATTATTTCCAAGAGTAAGAATTTCCAGCCTTTATAAACTGTTGTTCAGTATTCTTTGACCTACTGCACCTGAAAGTCCAACGAGATACCCATTTTAGTTCCTTAATACTATAATTAGGCTTCCCCTATAAGGATAGGAGATTCTGGGTCCCGTGACTAACCCAATAAGGGTGTACATTAGGCTATAAAATTATTTCCAAGAGTAAGAATTTCCAGCCTTTATAAACTGTTGTTCAGTATTCTTTGACCTACTGCACCTGAAAGTCCAACGAGATACCCATTTTAGTTCCTTAATACTATAATTATCTTCCACTATAAGGATAGGAGATTCTGGGTCCCGTGACTAACCCAATAAGGGTGTACATTAGGCTATAAAATTATTTCCAAGAGTAAGAATTTCCAGCCTTTATAAACTGTTGTTCAGTATTCTTTGACCTACTGCACCTGAAAGTCCAACGAGATACCCATTTTAGTTCCTTAATACTATAATTATCTTCCACTATAAGGATAGGAGATTCTGGGTCCCGTGACTAACCCAATAAGGGTGTACATTAGGCTATAAAATTATTTCCAAGAGTAAGAATTTCCAGCCTTTATAAACTGTTGTTCAGTATTCTTTGACCTACTGCACCTGAAAGTCCAACGAGATACCCATTTTAGTTCCTTAATACTATAATTAGGCTTCCACTATAAGGATAGGAGATTCTGGGTCCCGTGACTAACCCAATAAGGGTGTACATTAGGCTATAAAATTATTTCCAAGAGTAAGAATTTCCAGCCTTTATAAACTGTTGTTCAGTATTCTTTGACCTACTGCACCTGAAAGTCCAACGAGATACCCATTTTAGTTCCTTAATACTATAATTAGGCTTCCACTATAAGGATAGGAGATTCTGGGTCCCGTGACTAACCCAATAAGGGTGTACATTAGGCTATAAAATTATTTCCAAGAGTAAGAATTTCCAGCCTTTATAAACTGTTGTTCAGTATTCTTTGACCTACTGCACCTGAAAGTCCAACGAGATACCCATTTTAGTTCCTTAATACTATAATTATCTTCCACTATAAGGATAGGAGATTCTGGGTCCCGTGACTAACCCAATAAGGGTGTACATTAGGCTATAAAATTATTTCCAAGAGTAAGAATTTCCAGCCTTTATAAACTGTTGTTCAGTATTCTTTGACCTACTGCACCTGAAAGTCCAACGAGATACCCATTTTAGTTCCTTAATACTATAATTATCTTCCACTATAAGGATAGGAGATTCTGGGTCCCGTGACTAACCCAATAAGGGTGTACATTAGGCTATAAAATTATTTCCAAGAGTAAGAATTTCCAGCCTTTATAAACTGTTGTTCAGTATTCTTTGACCTACTGCACCTGAAAGTCCAACGAGATACCCATTTTAGTTCCTTAATACTATAATTAGGCTTCCACTATAAGGATAGGAGATTCTGGGTCCCGTGACTAACCCAATAAGGGTGTACATTAGGCTATAAAATTATTTCCAAGAGTAAGAATTTCCAGCCTTTATAAACTGTTGTTCAGTATTCTTTGACCTACTGCACCTGAAAGTCCAACGAGATACCCATTTTAGTTCCTTAATACTATAATTATCTTCCACTATAAGGATAGGAGATTCTGGGTCCCGTGACTAACCCAATAAGGGTGTACATTAGGCTATAAAATTATTTCCAAGAGTAAGAATTTCCAGCCTTTATAAACTGTTGTTCAGTATTCTTTGACCTACTGCACCTGAAAGTCCAACGAGATACCCATTTTAGTTCCTTAATACTATAATTATCTTCCACTATAAGGATAGGAGATTCTGGGTCCCGTGACTAACCCAATAAGGGTGTACATTAGGCTATAAAATTATTTCCAAGAGTAAGAATTTCCAGCCTTTATAAACTGTTGTTCAGTATTCTTTGACCTACTGCACCTGAAAGTCCAACGAGATACCCATTTTAGTTCCTTAATACTATAATTATCTTCCACTATAAGGATAGGAGATTCTGGGTCCCGTGACTAACCCAATAAGGGTGTACATTAGGCTATAAAATTATTTCCAAGAGTAAGAATTTCCAGCCTTTATAAACTGTTGTTCAGTATTCTTTGACCTACTGCACCTGAAAGTCCAACGAGATACCCATTTTAGTTCCTTAATACTATAATTATCTTCCACTATAAGGATAGGAGATTCTGGGTCCCGTGACTAACCCAATAAGGGTGTACATTAGGCTATAAAATTATTTCCAAGAGTAAGAATTTCCAGCCTTTATAAACTGTTGTTCAGTATTCTTTGACCTACTGCACCTGAAAGTCCAACGAGATACCCATTTTAGTTCCTTAATACTATAATTATCTTCCACTATAAGGATAGGAGATTCTGGGTCCCGTGACTAACCCAATAAGGGTGTACATTAGGCTATAAAATTATTTCCAAGAGTAAGAATTTCCAGCCTTTATAAACTGTTGTTCAGTATTCTTTGACCTACTGCACCTGAAAGTCCAACGAGATACCCATTTTAGTTCCTTAATACTATAATTAGGCTTCCACTATAAGGATAGGAGATTCTGGGTCCCGTGACTAACCCAATAAGGGTGTACATTAGGCTATAAAATTATTTCCAAGAGTAAGAATTTCCAGCCTTTATAAACTGTTGTTCAGTATTCTTTGACCTACTGCACCTGAAAGTCCAACGAGATACCCATTTTAGTTCCTTAATACTATAATTATCTTCCACTATAAGGATAGGAGATTCTGGGTCCCGTGACTAACCCAATAAGGGTGTACATTAGGCTATAAAATTATTTCCAAGAGTAAGAATTTCCAGCCTTTATAAACTGTTGTTCAGTATTCTTTGACCTACTGCACCTGAAAGTCCAACGAGATACCCATTTTAGTTCCTTAATACTATAATTATCTTCCACTATAAGGATAGGAGATTCTGGGTCCCGTGACTAACCCAATAAGGGTGTACATTAGGCTATAAAATTATTTCCAAGAGTAAGAATTTCCAGCCTTTATAAACTGTTGTTCAGTATTCTTTGACCTACTGCACCTGAAAGTCCAACGAGATACCCATTTTAGTTCCTTAATACTATAATTAGGCTTCCACTATAAGGATAGGAGATTCTGGGTCCCGTGACTAACCCAATAAGGGTGTACATTAGGCTATAAAATTATTTCCAAGAGTAAGAATTTCCAGCCTTTATAAACTGTTGTTCAGTATTCTTTGACCTACTGCACCTGAAAGTCCAACGAGATACCCATTTTAGTTCCTTAATACTATAATTAGGCTTCCACTATAAGGATAGGAGATTCTGGGTCCCGTGACTAACCCAATAAGGGTGTACATTAGGCTATAAAATTATTTCCAAGAGTAAGAATTTCCAGCCTTTATAAACTGTTGTTCAGTATTCTTTGACCTACTGCACCTGAAAGTCCAACGAGATACCCATTTTAGTTCCTTAATACTATAATTATCTTCCACTATAAGGATAGGAGATTCTGGGTCCCGTGACTAACCCAATAAGGGTGTACATTAGGCTATAAAATTATTTCCAAGAGTAAGAATTTCCAGCCTTTATAAACTGTTGTTCAGTATTCTTTGACCTACTGCACCTGAAAGTCCAACGAGATACCCATTTTAGTTCCTTAATACTATAATTAGGCTTCCACTATAAGGATAGGAGATTCTGGGTCCCGTGACTAACCCAATAAGGGTGTACATTAGGCTATAAAATTATTTCCAAGAGTAAGAATTTCCAGCCTTTATAAACTGTTGTTCAGTATTCTTTGACCTACTGCACCTGAAAGTCCAACGAGATACCCATTTTAGTTCCTTAATACTATAATTAGGCTTCCACTATAAGGATAGGAGATTCTGGGTCCCGTGACTAACCCAATAAGGGTGTACATTAGGCTATAAAATTATTTCCAAGAGTAAGAATTTCCAGCCTTTATAAACTGTTGTTCAGTATTCTTTGACCTACTGCACCTGAAAGTCCAACGAGATACCCATTTTAGTTCCTTAATACTATAATTATCTTCCACTATAAGGATAGGAGATTCTGGGTCCCGTGACTAACCCAATAAGGGTGTACATTAGGCTATAAAATTATTTCCAAGAGTAAGAATTTCCAGCCTTTATAAACTGTTGTTCAGTATTCTTTGACCTACTGCACCTGAAAGTCCAACGAGATACCCATTTTAGTTCCTTAATACTATAATTATCTTCCACTATAAGGATAGGAGATTCTGGGTCCCGTGACTAACCCAATAAGGGTGTACATTAGGCTATAAAATTATTTCCAAGAGTAAGAATTTCCAGCCTTTATAAACTGTTGTTCAGTATTCTTTGACCTACTGCACCTGAAAGTCCAACGAGATACCCATTTTAGTTCCTTAATACTATAATTATCTTCCACTATAAGGATAGGAGATTCTGGGTCCCGTGACTAACCCAATAAGGGTGTACATTAGGCTATAAAATTATTTCCAAGAGTAAGAATTTCCAGCCTTTATAAACTGTTGTTCAGTATTCTTTGACCTACTGCACCTGAAAGTCCAACGAGATACCCATTTTAGTTCCTTAATACTATAATTATCTTCCACTATAAGGATAGGAGATTCTGGGTCCCGTGACTAACCCAATAAGGGTGTACATTAGGCTATAAAATTATTTCCAAGAGTAAGAATTTCCAGCCTTTATAAACTGTTGTTCAGTATTCTTTGACCTACTGCACCTGAAAGTCCAACGAGATACCCATTTTAGTTCCTTAATACTATAATTAGGCTTCCACTATAAGGATAGGAGATTCTGGGTCCCGTGACTAACCCAATAAGGGTGTACATTAGGCTATAAAATTATTTCCAAGAGTAAGAATTTCCAGCCTTTATAAACTGTTGTTCAGTATTCTTTGACCTACTGCACCTGAAAGTCCAACGAGATACCCATTTTAGTTCCTTAATACTATAATTAGGCTTCCACTATAAGGATAGGAGATTCTGGGTCCCGTGACTAACCCAATAAGGGTGTACATTAGGCTATAAAATTATTTCCAAGAGTAAGAATTTCCAGCCTTTATAAACTGTTGTTCAGTATTCTTTGACCTACTGCACCTGAAAGTCCAACGAGATACCCATTTTAGTTCCTTAATACTATAATTATCTTCCACTATAAGGATAGGAGATTCTGGGTCCCGTGACTAACCCAATAAGGGTGTACATTAGGCTATAAAATTATTTCCAAGAGTAAGAATTTCCAGCCTTTATAAACTGTTGTTCAGTATTCTTTGACCTACTGCACCTGAAAGTCCAACGAGATACCCATTTTAGTTCCTTAATACTATAATTATCTTCCACTATAAGGATAGGAGATTCTGGGTCCCGTGACTAACCCAATAAGGGTGTACATTAGGCTATAAAATTATTTCCAAGAGTAAGAATTTCCAGCCTTTATAAACTGTTGTTCAGTATTCTTTGACCTACTGCACCTGAAAGTCCAACGAGATACCCATTTTAGTTCCTTAATACTATAATTATCTTCCACTATAAGGATAGGAGATTCTGGGTCCCGTGACTAACCCAATAAGGGTGTACATTAGGCTATAAAATTATTTCCAAGAGTAAGAATTTCCAGCCTTTATAAACTGTTGTTCAGTATTCTTTGACCTACTGCACCTGAAAGTCCAACGAGATACCCATTTTAGTTCCTTAATACTATAATTATCTTCCACTATAAGGATAGGAGATTCTGGGTCCCGTGACTAACCCAATAAGGGTGTACATTAGGCTATAAAATTATTTCCAAGAGTAAGAATTTCCAGCCTTTATAAACTGTTGTTCAGTATTCTTTGACCTACTGCACCTGAAAGTCCAACGAGATACCCATTTTAGTTCCTTAATACTATAATTATCTTCCACTATAAGGATAGGAGATTCTGGGTCCCGTGACTAACCCAATAAGGGTGTACATTAGGCTATAAAATTATTTCCAAGAGTAAGAATTTCCAGCCTTTATAAACTGTTGTTCAGTATTCTTTGACCTACTGCACCTGAAAGTCCAACGAGATACCCATTTTAGTTCCTTAATACTATAATTATCTTCCACTATAAGGATAGGAGATTCTGGGTCCCGTGACTAACCCAATAAGGGTGTACATTAGGCTATAAAATTATTTCCAAGAGTAAGAATTTCCAGCCTTTATAAACTGTTGTTCAGTATTCTTTGACCTACTGCACCTGAAAGTCCAACGAGATACCCATTTTAGTTCCTTAATACTATAATTATCTTCCACTATAAGGATAGGAGATTCTGGGTCCCGTGACTAACCCAATAAGGGTGTACATTAGGCTATAAAATTATTTCCAAGAGTAAGAATTTCCAGCCTTTATAAACTGTTGTTCAGTATTCTTTGACCTACTGCACCTGAAAGTCCAACGAGATACCCATTTTAGTTCCTTAATACTATAATTATCTTCCACTATAAGGATAGGAGATTCTGGGTCCCGTGACTAACCCAATAAGGGTGTACATTAGGCTATAAAATTATTTCCAAGAGTAAGAATTTCCAGCCTTTATAAACTGTTGTTCAGTATTCTTTGACCTACTGCACCTGAAAGTCCAACGAGATACCCATTTTAGTTCCTTAATACTATAATTATCTTCCACTATAAGGATAGGAGATTCTGGGTCCCGTGACTAACCCAATAAGGGTGTACATTAGGCTATAAAATTATTTCCAAGAGTAAGAATTTCCAGCCTTTATAAACTGTTGTTCAGTATTCTTTGACCTACTGCACCTGAAAGTCCAACGAGATACCCATTTTAGTTCCTTAATACTATAATTATCTTCCACTATAAGGATAGGAGATTCTGGGTCCCGTGACTAACCCAATAAGGGTGTACATTAGGCTATAAAATTATTTCCAAGAGTAAGAATTTCCAGCCTTTATAAACTGTTGTTCAGTATTCTTTGACCTACTGCACCTGAAAGTCCAACGAGATACCCATTTTAGTTCCTTAATACTATAATTATCTTCCACTATAAGGATAGGAGATTCTGGGTCCCGTGACTAACCCAATAAGGGTGTACATTAGGCTATAAAATTATTTCCAAGAGTAAGAATTTCCAGCCTTTATAAACTGTTGTTCAGTATTCTTTGACCTACTGCACCTGAAAGTCCAACGAGATACCCATTTTAGTTCCTTAATACTATAATTAGGCTTCCACTATAAGGATAGGAGATTCTGGGTCCCGTGACTAACCCAATAAGGGTGTACATTAGGCTATAAAATTATTTCCAAGAGTAAGAATTTCCAGCCTTTATAAACTGTTGTTCAGTATTCTTTGACCTACTGCACCTGAAAGTCCAACGAGATACCCATTTTAGTTCCTTAATACTATAATTATCTTCCACTATAAGGATAGGAGATTCTGGGTCCCGTGACTAACCCAATAAGGGTGTACATTAGGCTATAAAATTATTTCCAAGAGTAAGAATTTCCAGCCTTTATAAACTGTTGTTCAGTATTCTTTGACCTACTGCACCTGAAAGTCCAACGAGATACCCATTTTAGTTCCTTAATACTATAATTATCTTCCACTATAAGGATAGGAGATTCTGGGTCCCGTGACTAACCCAATAAGGGTGTACATTAGGCTATAAAATTATTTCCAAGAGTAAGAATTTCCAGCCTTTATAAACTGTTGTTCAGTATTCTTTGACCTACTGCACCTGAAAGTCCAACGAGATACCCATTTTAGTTCCTTAATACTATAATTATCTTCCACTATAAGGATAGGAGATTCTGGGTCCCGTGACTAACCCAATAAGGGTGTACATTAGGCTATAAAATTATTTCCAAGAGTAAGAATTTCCAGCCTTTATAAACTGTTGTTCAGTATTCTTTGACCTACTGCACCTGAAAGTCCAACGAGATACCCATTTTAGTTCCTTAATACTATAATTATCTTCCACTATAAGGATAGGAGATTCTGGGTCCCGTGACTAACCCAATAAGGGTGTACATTAGGCTATAAAATTATTTCCAAGAGTAAGAATTTCCAGCCTTTATAAACTGTTGTTCAGTATTCTTTGACCTACTGCACCTGAAAGTCCAACGAGATACCCATTTTAGTTCCTTAATACTATAATTATCTTCCACTATAAGGATAGGAGATTCTGGGTCCCGTGACTAACCCAATAAGGGTGTACATTAGGCTATAAAATTATTTCCAAGAGTAAGAATTTCCAGCCTTTATAAACTGTTGTTCAGTATTCTTTGACCTACTGCACCTGAAAGTCCAACGAGATACCCATTTTAGTTCCTTAATACTATAATTATCTTCCACTATAAGGATAGGAGATTCTGGGTCCCGTGACTAACCCAATAAGGGTGTACATTAGGCTATAAAATTATTTCCAAGAGTAAGAATTTCCAGCCTTTATAAACTGTTGTTCAGTATTCTTTGACCTACTGCACCTGAAAGTCCAACGAGATACCCATTTTAGTTCCTTAATACTATAATTATCTTCCACTATAAGGATAGGAGATTCTGGGTCCCGTGACTAACCCAATAAGGGTGTACATTAGGCTATAAAATTATTTCCAAGAGTAAGAATTTCCAGCCTTTATAAACTGTTGTTCAGTATTCTTTGACCTACTGCACCTGAAAGTCCAACGAGATACCCATTTTAGTTCCTTAATACTATAATTATCTTCCACTATAAGGATAGGAGATTCTGGGTCCCGTGACTAACCCAATAAGGGTGTACATTAGGCTATAAAATTATTTCCAAGAGTAAGAATTTCCAGCCTTTATAAACTGTTGTTCAGTATTCTTTGACCTACTGCACCTGAAAGTCCAACGAGATACCCATTTTAGTTCCTTAATACTATAATTATCTTCCACTATAAGGATAGGAGATTCTGGGTCCCGTGACTAACCCAATAAGGGTGTACATTAGGCTATAAAATTATTTCCAAGAGTAAGAATTTCCAGCCTTTATAAACTGTTGTTCAGTATTCTTTGACCTACTGCACCTGAAAGTCCAACGAGATACCCATTTTAGTTCCTTAATACTATAATTATCTTCCACTATAAGGATAGGAGATTCTGGGTCCCGTGACTAACCCAATAAGGGTGTACATTAGGCTATAAAATTATTTCCAAGAGTAAGAATTTCCAGCCTTTATAAACTGTTGTTCAGTATTCTTTGACCTACTGCACCTGAAAGTCCAACGAGATACCCATTTTAGTTCCTTAATACTATAATTATCTTCCACTATAAGGATAGGAGATTCTGGGTCCCGTGACTAACCCAATAAGGGTGTACATTAGGCTATAAAATTATTTCCAAGAGTAAGAATTTCCAGCCTTTATAAACTGTTGTTCAGTATTCTTTGACCTACTGCACCTGAAAGTCCAACGAGATACCCATTTTAGTTCCTTAATACTATAATTATCTTCCACTATAAGGATAGGAGATTCTGGGTCCCGTGACTAACCCAATAAGGGTGTACATTAGGCTATAAAATTATTTCCAAGAGTAAGAATTTCCAGCCTTTATAAACTGTTGTTCAGTATTCTTTGACCTACTGCACCTGAAAGTCCAACGAGATACCCATTTTAGTTCCTTAATACTATAATTATCTTCCACTATAAGGATAGGAGATTCTGGGTCCCGTGACTAACCCAATAAGGGTGTACATTAGGCTATAAAATTATTTCCAAGAGTAAGAATTTCCAGCCTTTATAAACTGTTGTTCAGTATTCTTTGACCTACTGCACCTGAAAGTCCAACGAGATACCCATTTTAGTTCCTTAATACTATAATTATCTTCCACTATAAGGATAGGAGATTCTGGGTCCCGTGACTAACCCAATAAGGGTGTACATTAGGCTATAAAATTATTTCCAAGAGTAAGAATTTCCAGCCTTTATAAACTGTTGTTCAGTATTCTTTGACCTACTGCACCTGAAAGTCCAACGAGATACCCATTTTAGTTCCTTAATACTATAATTATCTTCCACTATAAGGATAGGAGATTCTGGGTCCCGTGACTAACCCAATAAGGGTGTACATTAGGCTATAAAATTATTTCCAAGAGTAAGAATTTCCAGCCTTTATAAACTGTTGTTCAGTATTCTTTGACCTACTGCACCTGAAAGTCCAACGAGATACCCATTTTAGTTCCTTAATACTATAATTATCTTCCACTATAAGGATAGGAGATTCTGGGTCCCGTGACTAACCCAATAAGGGTGTACATTAGGCTATAAAATTATTTCCAAGAGTAAGAATTTCCAGCCTTTATAAACTGTTGTTCAGTATTCTTTGACCTACTGCACCTGAAAGTCCAACGAGATACCCATTTTAGTTCCTTAATACTATAATTATCTTCCACTATAAGGATAGGAGATTCTGGGTCCCGTGACTAACCCAATAAGGGTGTACATTAGGCTATAAAATTATTTCCAAGAGTAAGAATTTCCAGCCTTTATAAACTGTTGTTCAGTATTCTTTGACCTACTGCACCTGAAAGTCCAACGAGATACCCATTTTAGTTCCTTAATACTATAATTATCTTCCACTATAAGGATAGGAGATTCTGGGTCCCGTGACTAACCCAATAAGGGTGTACATTAGGCTATAAAATTATTTCCAAGAGTAAGAATTTCCAGCCTTTATAAACTGTTGTTCAGTATTCTTTGACCTACTGCACCTGAAAGTCCAACGAGATACCCATTTTAGTTCCTTAATACTATAATTAGGCTTCCACTATAAGGATAGGAGATTCTGGGTCCCGTGACTAACCCAATAAGGGTGTACATTAGGCTATAAAATTATTTCCAAGAGTAAGAATTTCCAGCCTTTATAAACTGTTGTTCAGTATTCTTTGACCTACTGCACCTGAAAGTCCAACGAGATACCCATTTTAGTTCCTTAATACTATAATTATCTTCCACTATAAGGATAGGAGATTCTGGGTCCCGTGACTAACCCAATAAGGGTGTACATTAGGCTATAAAATTATTTCCAAGAGTAAGAATTTCCAGCCTTTATAAACTGTTGTTCAGTATTCTTTGACCTACTGCACCTGAAAGTCCAACGAGATACCCATTTTAGTTCCTTAATACTATAATTATCTTCCACTATAAGGATAGGAGATTCTGGGTCCCGTGACTAACCCAATAAGGGTGTACATTAGGCTATAAAATTATTTCCAAGAGTAAGAATTTCCAGCCTTTATAAACTGTTGTTCAGTATTCTTTGACCTACTGCACCTGAAAGTCCAACGAGATACCCATTTTAGTTCCTTAATACTATAATTATCTTCCACTATAAGGATAGGAGATTCTGGGTCCCGTGACTAACCCAATAAGGGTGTACATTAGGCTATAAAATTATTTCCAAGAGTAAGAATTTCCAGCCTTTATAAACTGTTGTTCAGTATTCTTTGACCTACTGCACCTGAAAGTCCAACGAGATACCCATTTTAGTTCCTTAATACTATAATTATCTTCCACTATAAGGATAGGAGATTCTGGGTCCCGTGACTAACCCAATAAGGGTGTACATTAGGCTATAAAATTATTTCCAAGAGTAAGAATTTCCAGCCTTTATAAACTGTTGTTCAGTATTCTTTGACCTACTGCACCTGAAAGTCCAACGAGATACCCATTTTAGTTCCTTAATACTATAATTATCTTCCACTATAAGGATAGGAGATTCTGGGTCCCGTGACTAACCCAATAAGGGTGTACATTAGGCTATAAAATTATTTCCAAGAGTAAGAATTTCCAGCCTTTATAAACTGTTGTTCAGTATTCTTTGACCTACTGCACCTGAAAGTCCAACGAGATACCCATTTTAGTTCCTTAATACTATAATTATCTTCCACTATAAGGATAGGAGATTCTGGGTCCCGTGACTAACCCAATAAGGGTGTACATTAGGCTATAAAATTATTTCCAAGAGTAAGAATTTCCAGCCTTTATAAACTGTTGTTCAGTATTCTTTGACCTACTGCACCTGAAAGTCCAACGAGATACCCATTTTAGTTCCTTAATACTATAATTATCTTCCACTATAAGGATAGGAGATTCTGGGTCCCGTGACTAACCCAATAAGGGTGTACATTAGGCTATAAAATTATTTCCAAGAGTAAGAATTTCCAGCCTTTATAAACTGTTGTTCAGTATTCTTTGACCTACTGCACCTGAAAGTCCAACGAGATACCCATTTTAGTTCCTTAATACTATAATTATCTTCCACTATAAGGATAGGAGATTCTGGGTCCCGTGACTAACCCAATAAGGGTGTACATTAGGCTATAAAATTATTTCCAAGAGTAAGAATTTCCAGCCTTTATAAACTGTTGTTCAGTATTCTTTGACCTACTGCACCTGAAAGTCCAACGAGATACCCATTTTAGTTCCTTAATACTATAATTATCTTCCACTATAAGGATAGGAGATTCTGGGTCCCGTGACTAACCCAATAAGGGTGTACATTAGGCTATAAAATTATTTCCAAGAGTAAGAATTTCCAGCCTTTATAAACTGTTGTTCAGTATTCTTTGACCTACTGCACCTGAAAGTCCAACGAGATACCCATTTTAGTTCCTTAATACTATAATTATCTTCCACTATAAGGATAGGAGATTCTGGGTCCCGTGACTAACCCAATAAGGGTGTACATTAGGCTATAAAATTATTTCCAAGAGTAAGAATTTCCAGCCTTTATAAACTGTTGTTCAGTATTCTTTGACCTACTGCACCTGAAAGTCCAACGAGATACCCATTTTAGTTCCTTAATACTATAATTATCTTCCACTATAAGGATAGGAGATTCTGGGTCCCGTGACTAACCCAATAAGGGTGTACATTAGGCTATAAAATTATTTCCAAGAGTAAGAATTTCCAGCCTTTATAAACTGTTGTTCAGTATTCTTTGACCTACTGCACCTGAAAGTCCAACGAGATACCCATTTTAGTTCCTTAATACTATAATTATCTTCCACTATAAGGATAGGAGATTCTGGGTCCCGTGACTAACCCAATAAGGGTGTACATTAGGCTATAAAATTATTTCCAAGAGTAAGAATTTCCAGCCTTTATAAACTGTTGTTCAGTATTCTTTGACCTACTGCACCTGAAAGTCCAACGAGATACCCATTTTAGTTCCTTAATACTATAATTATCTTCCACTATAAGGATAGGAGATTCTGGGTCCCGTGACTAACCCAATAAGGGTGTACATTAGGCTATAAAATTATTTCCAAGAGTAAGAATTTCCAGCCTTTATAAACTGTTGTTCAGTATTCTTTGACCTACTGCACCTGAAAGTCCAACGAGATACCCATTTTAGTTCCTTAATACTATAATTATCTTCCACTATAAGGATAGGAGATTCTGGGTCCCGTGACTAACCCAATAAGGGTGTACATTAGGCTATAAAATTATTTCCAAGAGTAAGAATTTCCAGCCTTTATAAACTGTTGTTCAGTATTCTTTGACCTACTGCACCTGAAAGTCCAACGAGATACCCATTTTAGTTCCTTAATACTATAATTATCTTCCACTATAAGGATAGGAGATTCTGGGTCCCGTGACTAACCCAATAAGGGTGTACATTAGGCTATAAAATTATTTCCAAGAGTAAGAATTTCCAGCCTTTATAAACTGTTGTTCAGTATTCTTTGACCTACTGCACCTGAAAGTCCAACGAGATACCCATTTTAGTTCCTTAATACTATAATTATCTTCCACTATAAGGATAGGAGATTCTGGGTCCCGTGACTAACCCAATAAGGGTGTACATTAGGCTATAAAATTATTTCCAAGAGTAAGAATTTCCAGCCTTTATAAACTGTTGTTCAGTATTCTTTGACCTACTGCACCTGAAAGTCCAACGAGATACCCATTTTAGTTCCTTAATACTATAATTATCTTCCACTATAAGGATAGGAGATTCTGGGTCCCGTGACTAACCCAATAAGGGTGTACATTAGGCTATAAAATTATTTCCAAGAGTAAGAATTTCCAGCCTTTATAAACTGTTGTTCAGTATTCTTTGACCTACTGCACCTGAAAGTCCAACGAGATACCCATTTTAGTTCCTTAATACTATAATTATCTTCCACTATAAGGATAGGAGATTCTGGGTCCCGTGACTAACCCAATAAGGGTGTACATTAGGCTATAAAATTATTTCCAAGAGTAAGAATTTCCAGCCTTTATAAACTGTTGTTCAGTATTCTTTGACCTACTGCACCTGAAAGTCCAACGAGATACCCATTTTAGTTCCTTAATACTATAATTATCTTCCACTATAAGGATAGGAGATTCTGGGTCCCGTGACTAACCCAATAAGGGTGTACATTAGGCTATAAAATTATTTCCAAGAGTAAGAATTTCCAGCCTTTATAAACTGTTGTTCAGTATTCTTTGACCTACTGCACCTGAAAGTCCAACGAGATACCCATTTTAGTTCCTTAATACTATAATTATCTTCCACTATAAGGATAGGAGATTCTGGGTCCCGTGACTAACCCAATAAGGGTGTACATTAGGCTATAAAATTATTTCCAAGAGTAAGAATTTCCAGCCTTTATAAACTGTTGTTCAGTATTCTTTGACCTACTGCACCTGAAAGTCCAACGAGATACCCATTTTAGTTCCTTAATACTATAATTATCTTCCACTATAAGGATAGGAGATTCTGGGTCCCGTGACTAACCCAATAAGGGTGTACATTAGGCTATAAAATTATTTCCAAGAGTAAGAATTTCCAGCCTTTATAAACTGTTGTTCAGTATTCTTTGACCTACTGCACCTGAAAGTCCAACGAGATACCCATTTTAGTTCCTTAATACTATAATTATCTTCCACTATAAGGATAGGAGATTCTGGGTCCCGTGACTAACCCAATAAGGGTGTACATTAGGCTATAAAATTATTTCCAAGAGTAAGAATTTCCAGCCTTTATAAACTGTTGTTCAGTATTCTTTGACCTACTGCACCTGAAAGTCCAACGAGATACCCATTTTAGTTCCTTAATACTATAATTATCTTCCACTATAAGGATAGGAGATTCTGGGTCCCGTGACTAACCCAATAAGGGTGTACATTAGGCTATAAAATTATTTCCAAGAGTAAGAATTTCCAGCCTTTATAAACTGTTGTTCAGTATTCTTTGACCTACTGCACCTGAAAGTCCAACGAGATACCCATTTTAGTTCCTTAATACTATAATTATCTTCCACTATAAGGATAGGAGATTCTGGGTCCCGTGACTAACCCAATAAGGGTGTACATTAGGCTATAAAATTATTTCCAAGAGTAAGAATTTCCAGCCTTTATAAACTGTTGTTCAGTATTCTTTGACCTACTGCACCTGAAAGTCCAACGAGATACCCATTTTAGTTCCTTAATACTATAATTATCTTCCACTATAAGGATAGGAGATTCTGGGTCCCGTGACTAACCCAATAAGGGTGTACATTAGGCTATAAAATTATTTCCAAGAGTAAGAATTTCCAGCCTTTATAAACTGTTGTTCAGTATTCTTTGACCTACTGCACCTGAAAGTCCAACGAGATACCCATTTTAGTTCCTTAATACTATAATTATCTTCCACTATAAGGATAGGAGATTCTGGGTCCCGTGACTAACCCAATAAGGGTGTACATTAGGCTATAAAATTATTTCCAAGAGTAAGAATTTCCAGCCTTTATAAACTGTTGTTCAGTATTCTTTGACCTACTGCACCTGAAAGTCCAACGAGATACCCATTTTAGTTCCTTAATACTATAATTATCTTCCACTATAAGGATAGGAGATTCTGGGTCCCGTGACTAACCCAATAAGGGTGTACATTAGGCTATAAAATTATTTCC
This sequence comes from Ambrosia x helenae, assembly GCA_030844895.1. Classification (NCBI taxonomy): domain Eukaryota; kingdom Viridiplantae; phylum Streptophyta; class Magnoliopsida; order Asterales; family Asteraceae; genus Ambrosia; species Ambrosia x helenae. The sequence continues at coordinate 135,500 of JAUTDX010007510.1, forward strand.
AAGAGTAAGAATTTCCAGCCTTTATAAACTGTTGTTCAGTATTCTTTGACCTACTGCACCTGAAAGTCCAACGAGATACCCATTTTAGTTCCTTAATACTATAATTATCTTCCACTATAAGGATAGGAGATTCTGGGTCCCGTGACTAACCCAATAAGGGTGTACATTAGGCTATAAAATTATTTCCAAGAGTAAGAATTTCCAGCCTTTATAAACTGTTGTTCAGTATTCTTTGACCTACTGCACCTGAAAGTCCAACGAGATACCCATTTTAGTTCCTTAATACTATAATTATCTTCCACTATAAGGATAGGAGATTCTGGGTCCCGTGACTAACCCAATAAGGGTGTACATTAGGCTATAAAATTATTTCCAAGAGTAAGAATTTCCAGCCTTTATAAACTGTTGTTCAGTATTCTTTGACCTACTGCACCTGAAAGTCCAACGAGATACCCATTTTAGTTCCTTAATACTATAATTATCTTCCACTATAAGGATAGGAGATTCTGGGTCCCGTGACTAACCCAATAAGGGTGTACATTAGGCTATAAAATTATTTCCAAGAGTAAGAATTTCCAGCCTTTATAAACTGTTGTTCAGTATTCTTTGACCTACTGCACCTGAAAGTCCAACGAGATACCCATTTTAGTTCCTTAATACTATAATTATCTTCCACTATAAGGATAGGAGATTCTGGGTCCCGTGACTAACCCAATAAGGGTGTACATTAGGCTATAAAATTATTTCCAAGAGTAAGAATTTCCAGCCTTTATAAACTGTTGTTCAGTATTCTTTGACCTACTGCACCTGAAAGTCCAACGAGATACCCATTTTAGTTCCTTAATACTATAATTATCTTCCACTATAAGGATAGGAGATTCTGGGTCCCGTGACTAACCCAATAAGGGTGTACATTAGGCTATAAAATTATTTCCAAGAGTAAGAATTTCCAGCCTTTATAAACTGTTGTTCAGTATTCTTTGACCTACTGCACCTGAAAGTCCAACGAGATACCCATTTTAGTTCCTTAATACTATAATTATCTTCCACTATAAGGATAGGAGATTCTGGGTCCCGTGACTAACCCAATAAGGGTGTACATTAGGCTATAAAATTATTTCCAAGAGTAAGAATTTCCAGCCTTTATAAACTGTTGTTCAGTATTCTTTGACCTACTGCACCTGAAAGTCCAACGAGATACCCATTTTAGTTCCTTAATACTATAATTATCTTCCACTATAAGGATAGGAGATTCTGGGTCCCGTGACTAACCCAATAAGGGTGTACATTAGGCTATAAAATTATTTCCAAGAGTAAGAATTTCCAGCCTTTATAAACTGTTGTTCAGTATTCTTTGACCTACTGCACCTGAAAGTCCAACGAGATACCCATTTTAGTTCCTTAATACTATAATTATCTTCCACTATAAGGATAGGAGATTCTGGGTCCCGTGACTAACCCAATAAGGGTGTACATTAGGCTATAAAATTATTTCCAAGAGTAAGAATTTCCAGCCTTTATAAACTGTTGTTCAGTATTCTTTGACCTACTGCACCTGAAAGTCCAACGAGATACCCATTTTAGTTCCTTAATACTATAATTATCTTCCACTATAAGGATAGGAGATTCTGGGTCCCGTGACTAACCCAATAAGGGTGTACATTAGGCTATAAAATTATTTCCAAGAGTAAGAATTTCCAGCCTTTATAAACTGTTGTTCAGTATTCTTTGACCTACTGCACCTGAAAGTCCAACGAGATACCCATTTTAGTTCCTTAATACTATAATTATCTTCCACTATAAGGATAGGAGATTCTGGGTCCCGTGACTAACCCAATAAGGGTGTACATTAGGCTATAAAATTATTTCCAAGAGTAAGAATTTCCAGCCTTTATAAACTGTTGTTCAGTATTCTTTGACCTACTGCACCTGAAAGTCCAACGAGATACCCATTTTAGTTCCTTAATACTATAATTATCTTCCACTATAAGGATAGGAGATTCTGGGTCCCGTGACTAACCCAATAAGGGTGTACATTAGGCTATAAAATTATTTCCAAGAGTAAGAATTTCCAGCCTTTATAAACTGTTGTTCAGTATTCTTTGACCTACTGCACCTGAAAGTCCAACGAGATACCCATTTTAGTTCCTTAATACTATAATTATCTTCCACTATAAGGATAGGAGATTCTGGGTCCCGTGACTAACCCAATAAGGGTGTACATTAGGCTATAAAATTATTTCCAAGAGTAAGAATTTCCAGCCTTTATAAACTGTTGTTCAGTATTCTTTGACCTACTGCACCTGAAAGTCCAACGAGATACCCATTTTAGTTCCTTAATACTATAATTATCTTCCACTATAAGGATAGGAGATTCTGGGTCCCGTGACTAACCCAATAAGGGTGTACATTAGGCTATAAAATTATTTCCAAGAGTAAGAATTTCCAGCCTTTATAAACTGTTGTTCAGTATTCTTTGACCTACTGCACCTGAAAGTCCAACGAGATACCCATTTTAGTTCCTTAATACTATAATTATCTTCCACTATAAGGATAGGAGATTCTGGGTCCCGTGACTAACCCAATAAGGGTGTACATTAGGCTATAAAATTATTTCCAAGAGTAAGAATTTCCAGCCTTTATAAACTGTTGTTCAGTATTCTTTGACCTACTGCACCTGAAAGTCCAACGAGATACCCATTTTAGTTCCTTAATACTATAATTATCTTCCACTATAAGGATAGGAGATTCTGGGTCCCGTGACTAACCCAATAAGGGTGTACATTAGGCTATAAAATTATTTCCAAGAGTAAGAATTTCCAGCCTTTATAAACTGTTGTTCAGTATTCTTTGACCTACTGCACCTGAAAGTCCAACGAGATACCCATTTTAGTTCCTTAATACTATAATTATCTTCCACTATAAGGATAGGAGATTCTGGGTCCCGTGACTAACCCAATAAGGGTGTACATTAGGCTATAAAATTATTTCCAAGAGTAAGAATTTCCAGCCTTTATAAACTGTTGTTCAGTATTCTTTGACCTACTGCACCTGAAAGTCCAACGAGATACCCATTTTAGTTCCTTAATACTATAATTATCTTCCACTATAAGGATAGGAGATTCTGGGTCCCGTGACTAACCCAATAAGGGTGTACATTAGGCTATAAAATTATTTCCAAGAGTAAGAATTTCCAGCCTTTATAAACTGTTGTTCAGTATTCTTTGACCTACTGCACCTGAAAGTCCAACGAGATACCCATTTTAGTTCCTTAATACTATAATTATCTTCCACTATAAGGATAGGAGATTCTGGGTCCCGTGACTAACCCAATAAGGGTGTACATTAGGCTATAAAATTATTTCCAAGAGTAAGAATTTCCAGCCTTTATAAACTGTTGTTCAGTATTCTTTGACCTACTGCACCTGAAAGTCCAACGAGATACCCATTTTAGTTCCTTAATACTATAATTATCTTCCACTATAAGGATAGGAGATTCTGGGTCCCGTGACTAACCCAATAAGGGTGTACATTAGGCTATAAAATTATTTCCAAGAGTAAGAATTTCCAGCCTTTATAAACTGTTGTTCAGTATTCTTTGACCTACTGCACCTGAAAGTCCAACGAGATACCCATTTTAGTTCCTTAATACTATAATTATCTTCCACTATAAGGATAGGAGATTCTGGGTCCCGTGACTAACCCAATAAGGGTGTACATTAGGCTATAAAATTATTTCCAAGAGTAAGAATTTCCAGCCTTTATAAACTGTTGTTCAGTATTCTTTGACCTACTGCACCTGAAAGTCCAACGAGATACCCATTTTAGTTCCTTAATACTATAATTATCTTCCACTATAAGGATAGGAGATTCTGGGTCCCGTGACTAACCCAATAAGGGTGTACATTAGGCTATAAAATTATTTCCAAGAGTAAGAATTTCCAGCCTTTATAAACTGTTGTTCAGTATTCTTTGACCTACTGCACCTGAAAGTCCAACGAGATACCCATTTTAGTTCCTTAATACTATAATTATCTTCCACTATAAGGATAGGAGATTCTGGGTCCCGTGACTAACCCAATAAGGGTGTACATTAGGCTATAAAATTATTTCCAAGAGTAAGAATTTCCAGCCTTTATAAACTGTTGTTCAGTATTCTTTGACCTACTGCACCTGAAAGTCCAACGAGATACCCATTTTAGTTCCTTAATACTATAATTATCTTCCACTATAAGGATAGGAGATTCTGGGTCCCGTGACTAACCCAATAAGGGTGTACATTAGGCTATAAAATTATTTCCAAGAGTAAGAATTTCCAGCCTTTATAAACTGTTGTTCAGTATTCTTTGACCTACTGCACCTGAAAGTCCAACGAGATACCCATTTTAGTTCCTTAATACTATAATTATCTTCCACTATAAGGATAGGAGATTCTGGGTCCCGTGACTAACCCAATAAGGGTGTACATTAGGCTATAAAATTATTTCCAAGAGTAAGAATTTCCAGCCTTTATAAACTGTTGTTCAGTATTCTTTGACCTACTGCACCTGAAAGTCCAACGAGATACCCATTTTAGTTCCTTAATACTATAATTATCTTCCACTATAAGGATAGGAGATTCTGGGTCCCGTGACTAACCCAATAAGGGTGTACATTAGGCTATAAAATTATTTCCAAGAGTAAGAATTTCCAGCCTTTATAAACTGTTGTTCAGTATTCTTTGACCTACTGCACCTGAAAGTCCAACGAGATACCCATTTTAGTTCCTTAATACTATAATTATCTTCCACTATAAGGATAGGAGATTCTGGGTCCCGTGACTAACCCAATAAGGGTGTACATTAGGCTATAAAATTATTTCCAAGAGTAAGAATTTCCAGCCTTTATAAACTGTTGTTCAGTATTCTTTGACCTACTGCACCTGAAAGTCCAACGAGATACCCATTTTAGTTCCTTAATACTATAATTATCTTCCACTATAAGGATAGGAGATTCTGGGTCCCGTGACTAACCCAATAAGGGTGTACATTAGGCTATAAAATTATTTCCAAGAGTAAGAATTTCCAGCCTTTATAAACTGTTGTTCAGTATTCTTTGACCTACTGCACCTGAAAGTCCAACGAGATACCCATTTTAGTTCCTTAATACTATAATTATCTTCCACTATAAGGATAGGAGATTCTGGGTCCCGTGACTAACCCAATAAGGGTGTACATTAGGCTATAAAATTATTTCCAAGAGTAAGAATTTCCAGCCTTTATAAACTGTTGTTCAGTATTCTTTGACCTACTGCACCTGAAAGTCCAACGAGATACCCATTTTAGTTCCTTAATACTATAATTATCTTCCACTATAAGGATAGGAGATTCTGGGTCCCGTGACTAACCCAATAAGGGTGTACATTAGGCTATAAAATTATTTCCAAGAGTAAGAATTTCCAGCCTTTATAAACTGTTGTTCAGTATTCTTTGACCTACTGCACCTGAAAGTCCAACGAGATACCCATTTTAGTTCCTTAATACTATAATTATCTTCCACTATAAGGATAGGAGATTCTGGGTCCCGTGACTAACCCAATAAGGGTGTACATTAGGCTATAAAATTATTTCCAAGAGTAAGAATTTCCAGCCTTTATAAACTGTTGTTCAGTATTCTTTGACCTACTGCACCTGAAAGTCCAACGAGATACCCATTTTAGTTCCTTAATACTATAATTATCTTCCACTATAAGGATAGGAGATTCTGGGTCCCGTGACTAACCCAATAAGGGTGTACATTAGGCTATAAAATTATTTCCAAGAGTAAGAATTTCCAGCCTTTATAAACTGTTGTTCAGTATTCTTTGACCTACTGCACCTGAAAGTCCAACGAGATACCCATTTTAGTTCCTTAATACTATAATTATCTTCCACTATAAGGATAGGAGATTCTGGGTCCCGTGACTAACCCAATAAGGGTGTACATTAGGCTATAAAATTATTTCCAAGAGTAAGAATTTCCAGCCTTTATAAACTGTTGTTCAGTATTCTTTGACCTACTGCACCTGAAAGTCCAACGAGATACCCATTTTAGTTCCTTAATACTATAATTATCTTCCACTATAAGGATAGGAGATTCTGGGTCCCGTGACTAACCCAATAAGGGTGTACATTAGGCTATAAAATTATTTCCAAGAGTAAGAATTTCCAGCCTTTATAAACTGTTGTTCAGTATTCTTTGACCTACTGCACCTGAAAGTCCAACGAGATACCCATTTTAGTTCCTTAATACTATAATTATCTTCCACTATAAGGATAGGAGATTCTGGGTCCCGTGACTAACCCAATAAGGGTGTACATTAGGCTATAAAATTATTTCCAAGAGTAAGAATTTCCAGCCTTTATAAACTGTTGTTCAGTATTCTTTGACCTACTGCACCTGAAAGTCCAACGAGATACCCATTTTAGTTCCTTAATACTATAATTATCTTCCACTATAAGGATAGGAGATTCTGGGTCCCGTGACTAACCCAATAAGGGTGTACATTAGGCTATAAAATTATTTCCAAGAGTAAGAATTTCCAGCCTTTATAAACTGTTGTTCAGTATTCTTTGACCTACTGCACCTGAAAGTCCAACGAGATACCCATTTTAGTTCCTTAATACTATAATTATCTTCCACTATAAGGATAGGAGATTCTGGGTCCCGTGACTAACCCAATAAGGGTGTACATTAGGCTATAAAATTATTTCCAAGAGTAAGAATTTCCAGCCTTTATAAACTGTTGTTCAGTATTCTTTGACCTACTGCACCTGAAAGTCCAACGAGATACCCATTTTAGTTCCTTAATACTATAATTATCTTCCACTATAAGGATAGGAGATTCTGGGTCCCGTGACTAACCCAATAAGGGTGTACATTAGGCTATAAAATTATTTCCAAGAGTAAGAATTTCCAGCCTTTATAAACTGTTGTTCAGTATTCTTTGACCTACTGCACCTGAAAGTCCAACGAGATACCCATTTTAGTTCCTTAATACTATAATTATCTTCCACTATAAGGATAGGAGATTCTGGGTCCCGTGACTAACCCAATAAGGGTGTACATTAGGCTATAAAATTATTTCCAAGAGTAAGAATTTCCAGCCTTTATAAACTGTTGTTCAGTATTCTTTGACCTACTGCACCTGAAAGTCCAACGAGATACCCATTTTAGTTCCTTAATACTATAATTATCTTCCACTATAAGGATAGGAGATTCTGGGTCCCGTGACTAACCCAATAAGGGTGTACATTAGGCTATAAAATTATTTCCAAGAGTAAGAATTTCCAGCCTTTATAAACTGTTGTTCAGTATTCTTTGACCTACTGCACCTGAAAGTCCAACGAGATACCCATTTTAGTTCCTTAATACTATAATTATCTTCCACTATAAGGATAGGAGATTCTGGGTCCCGTGACTAACCCAATAAGGGTGTACATTAGGCTATAAAATTATTTCCAAGAGTAAGAATTTCCAGCCTTTATAAACTGTTGTTCAGTATTCTTTGACCTACTGCACCTGAAAGTCCAACGAGATACCCATTTTAGTTCCTTAATACTATAATTATCTTCCACTATAAGGATAGGAGATTCTGGGTCCCGTGACTAACCCAATAAGGGTGTACATTAGGCTATAAAATTATTTCCAAGAGTAAGAATTTCCAGCCTTTATAAACTGTTGTTCAGTATTCTTTGACCTACTGCACCTGAAAGTCCAACGAGATACCCATTTTAGTTCCTTAATACTATAATTATCTTCCACTATAAGGATAGGAGATTCTGGGTCCCGTGACTAACCCAATAAGGGTGTACATTAGGCTATAAAATTATTTCCAAGAGTAAGAATTTCCAGCCTTTATAAACTGTTGTTCAGTATTCTTTGACCTACTGCACCTGAAAGTCCAACGAGATACCCATTTTAGTTCCTTAATACTATAATTATCTTCCACTATAAGGATAGGAGATTCTGGGTCCCGTGACTAACCCAATAAGGGTGTACATTAGGCTATAAAATTATTTCCAAGAGTAAGAATTTCCAGCCTTTATAAACTGTTGTTCAGTATTCTTTGACCTACTGCACCTGAAAGTCCAACGAGATACCCATTTTAGTTCCTTAATACTATAATTATCTTCCACTATAAGGATAGGAGATTCTGGGTCCCGTGACTAACCCAATAAGGGTGTACATTAGGCTATAAAATTATTTCCAAGAGTAAGAATTTCCAGCCTTTATAAACTGTTGTTCAGTATTCTTTGACCTACTGCACCTGAAAGTCCAACGAGATACCCATTTTAGTTCCTTAATACTATAATTATCTTCCACTATAAGGATAGGAGATTCTGGGTCCCGTGACTAACCCAATAAGGGTGTACATTAGGCTATAAAATTATTTCCAAGAGTAAGAATTTCCAGCCTTTATAAACTGTTGTTCAGTATTCTTTGACCTACTGCACCTGAAAGTCCAACGAGATACCCATTTTAGTTCCTTAATACTATAATTATCTTCCACTATAAGGATAGGAGATTCTGGGTCCCGTGACTAACCCAATAAGGGTGTACATTAGGCTATAAAATTATTTCCAAGAGTAAGAATTTCCAGCCTTTATAAACTGTTGTTCAGTATTCTTTGACCTACTGCACCTGAAAGTCCAACGAGATACCCATTTTAGTTCCTTAATACTATAATTATCTTCCACTATAAGGATAGGAGATTCTGGGTCCCGTGACTAACCCAATAAGGGTGTACATTAGGCTATAAAATTATTTCCAAGAGTAAGAATTTCCAGCCTTTATAAACTGTTGTTCAGTATTCTTTGACCTACTGCACCTGAAAGTCCAACGAGATACCCATTTTAGTTCCTTAATACTATAATTATCTTCCACTATAAGGATAGGAGATTCTGGGTCCCGTGACTAACCCAATAAGGGTGTACATTAGGCTATAAAATTATTTCCAAGAGTAAGAATTTCCAGCCTTTATAAACTGTTGTTCAGTATTCTTTGACCTACTGCACCTGAAAGTCCAACGAGATACCCATTTTAGTTCCTTAATACTATAATTATCTTCCACTATAAGGATAGGAGATTCTGGGTCCCGTGACTAACCCAATAAGGGTGTACATTAGGCTATAAAATTATTTCCAAGAGTAAGAATTTCCAGCCTTTATAAACTGTTGTTCAGTATTCTTTGACCTACTGCACCTGAAAGTCCAACGAGATACCCATTTTAGTTCCTTAATACTATAATTATCTTCCACTATAAGGATAGGAGATTCTGGGTCCCGTGACTAACCCAATAAGGGTGTACATTAGGCTATAAAATTATTTCCAAGAGTAAGAATTTCCAGCCTTTATAAACTGTTGTTCAGTATTCTTTGACCTACTGCACCTGAAAGTCCAACGAGATACCCATTTTAGTTCCTTAATACTATAATTATCTTCCACTATAAGGATAGGAGATTCTGGGTCCCGTGACTAACCCAATAAGGGTGTACATTAGGCTATAAAATTATTTCCAAGAGTAAGAATTTCCAGCCTTTATAAACTGTTGTTCAGTATTCTTTGACCTACTGCACCTGAAAGTCCAACGAGATACCCATTTTAGTTCCTTAATACTATAATTATCTTCCACTATAAGGATAGGAGATTCTGGGTCCCGTGACTAACCCAATAAGGGTGTACATTAGGCTATAAAATTATTTCCAAGAGTAAGAATTTCCAGCCTTTATAAACTGTTGTTCAGTATTCTTTGACCTACTGCACCTGAAAGTCCAACGAGATACCCATTTTAGTTCCTTAATACTATAATTATCTTCCACTATAAGGATAGGAGATTCTGGGTCCCGTGACTAACCCAATAAGGGTGTACATTAGGCTATAAAATTATTTCCAAGAGTAAGAATTTCCAGCCTTTATAAACTGTTGTTCAGTATTCTTTGACCTACTGCACCTGAAAGTCCAACGAGATACCCATTTTAGTTCCTTAATACTATAATTATCTTCCACTATAAGGATAGGAGATTCTGGGTCCCGTGACTAACCCAATAAGGGTGTACATTAGGCTATAAAATTATTTCCAAGAGTAAGAATTTCCAGCCTTTATAAACTGTTGTTCAGTATTCTTTGACCTACTGCACCTGAAAGTCCAACGAGATACCCATTTTAGTTCCTTAATACTATAATTATCTTCCACTATAAGGATAGGAGATTCTGGGTCCCGTGACTAACCCAATAAGGGTGTACATTAGGCTATAAAATTATTTCCAAGAGTAAGAATTTCCAGCCTTTATAAACTGTTGTTCAGTATTCTTTGACCTACTGCACCTGAAAGTCCAACGAGATACCCATTTTAGTTCCTTAATACTATAATTATCTTCCACTATAAGGATAGGAGATTCTGGGTCCCGTGACTAACCCAATAAGGGTGTACATTAGGCTATAAAATTATTTCCAAGAGTAAGAATTTCCAGCCTTTATAAACTGTTGTTCAGTATTCTTTGACCTACTGCACCTGAAAGTCCAACGAGATACCCATTTTAGTTCCTTAATACTATAATTATCTTCCACTATAAGGATAGGAGATTCTGGGTCCCGTGACTAACCCAATAAGGGTGTACATTAGGCTATAAAATTATTTCCAAGAGTAAGAATTTCCAGCCTTTATAAACTGTTGTTCAGTATTCTTTGACCTACTGCACCTGAAAGTCCAACGAGATACCCATTTTAGTTCCTTAATACTATAATTATCTTCCACTATAAGGATAGGAGATTCTGGGTCCCGTGACTAACCCAATAAGGGTGTACATTAGGCTATAAAATTATTTCCAAGAGTAAGAATTTCCAGCCTTTATAAACTGTTGTTCAGTATTCTTTGACCTACTGCACCTGAAAGTCCAACGAGATACCCATTTTAGTTCCTTAATACTATAATTATCTTCCACTATAAGGATAGGAGATTCTGGGTCCCGTGACTAACCCAATAAGGGTGTACATTAGGCTATAAAATTATTTCCAAGAGTAAGAATTTCCAGCCTTTATAAACTGTTGTTCAGTATTCTTTGACCTACTGCACCTGAAAGTCCAACGAGATACCCATTTTAGTTCCTTAATACTATAATTATCTTCCACTATAAGGATAGGAGATTCTGGGTCCCGTGACTAACCCAATAAGGGTGTACATTAGGCTATAAAATTATTTCCAAGAGTAAGAATTTCCAGCCTTTATAAACTGTTGTTCAGTATTCTTTGACCTACTGCACCTGAAAGTCCAACGAGATACCCATTTTAGTTCCTTAATACTATAATTATCTTCCACTATAAGGATAGGAGATTCTGGGTCCCGTGACTAACCCAATAAGGGTGTACATTAGGCTATAAAATTATTTCCAAGAGTAAGAATTTCCAGCCTTTATAAACTGTTGTTCAGTATTCTTTGACCTACTGCACCTGAAAGTCCAACGAGATACCCATTTTAGTTCCTTAATACTATAATTATCTTCCACTATAAGGATAGGAGATTCTGGGTCCCGTGACTAACCCAATAAGGGTGTACATTAGGCTATAAAATTATTTCCAAGAGTAAGAATTTCCAGCCTTTATAAACTGTTGTTCAGTATTCTTTGACCTACTGCACCTGAAAGTCCAACGAGATACCCATTTTAGTTCCTTAATACTATAATTAGGCTTCCACTATAAGGATAGGAGATTCTGGGTCCCGTGACTAACCCAATAAGGGTGTACATTAGGCTATAAAATTATTTCCAAGAGTAAGAATTTCCAGCCTTTATAAACTGTTGTTCAGTATTCTTTGACCTACTGCACCTGAAAGTCCAACGAGATACCCATTTTAGTTCCTTAATACTATAATTAGGCTTCCACTATAAGGATAGGAGATTCTGGGTCCCGTGACTAACCCAATAAGGGTGTACATTAGGCTATAAAATTATTTCCAAGAGTAAGAATTTCCAGCCTTTATAAACTGTTGTTCAGTATTCTTTGACCTACTGCACCTGAAAGTCCAACGAGATACCCATTTTAGTTCCTTAATACTATAATTATCTTCCACTATAAGGATAGGAGATTCTGGGTCCCGTGACTAACCCAATAAGGGTGTACATTAGGCTATAAAATTATTTCCAAGAGTAAGAATTTCCAGCCTTTATAAACTGTTGTTCAGTATTCTTTGACCTACTGCACCTGAAAGTCCAACGAGATACCCATTTTAGTTCCTTAATACTATAATTATCTTCCACTATAAGGATAGGAGATTCTGGGTCCCGTGACTAACCCAATAAGGGTGTACATTAGGCTATAAAATTATTTCCAAGAGTAAGAATTTCCAGCCTTTATAAACTGTTGTTCAGTATTCTTTGACCTACTGCACCTGAAAGTCCAACGAGATACCCATTTTAGTTCCTTAATACTATAATTATCTTCCACTATAAGGATAGGAGATTCTGGGTCCCGTGACTAACCCAATAAGGGTGTACATTAGGCTATAAAATTATTTCCAAGAGTAAGAATTTCCAGCCTTTATAAACTGTTGTTCAGTATTCTTTGACCTACTGCACCTGAAAGTCCAACGAGATACCCATTTTAGTTCCTTAATACTATAATTATCTTCCACTATAAGGATAGGAGATTCTGGGTCCCGTGACTAACCCAATAAGGGTGTACATTAGGCTATAAAATTATTTCCAAGAGTAAGAATTTCCAGCCTTTATAAACTGTTGTTCAGTATTCTTTGACCTACTGCACCTGAAAGTCCAACGAGATACCCATTTTAGTTCCTTAATACTATAATTATCTTCCACTATAAGGATAGGAGATTCTGGGTCCCGTGACTAACCCAATAAGGGTGTACATTAGGCTATAAAATTATTTCCAAGAGTAAGAATTTCCAGCCTTTATAAACTGTTGTTCAGTATTCTTTGACCTACTGCACCTGAAAGTCCAACGAGATACCCATTTTAGTTCCTTAATACTATAATTATCTTCCACTATAAGGATAGGAGATTCTGGGTCCCGTGACTAACCCAATAAGGGTGTACATTAGGCTATAAAATTATTTCCAAGAGTAAGAATTTCCAGCCTTTATAAACTGTTGTTCAGTATTCTTTGACCTACTGCACCTGAAAGTCCAACGAGATACCCATTTTAGTTCCTTAATACTATAATTATCTTCCACTATAAGGATAGGAGATTCTGGGTCCCGTGACTAACCCAATAAGGGTGTACATTAGGCTATAAAATTATTTCCAAGAGTAAGAATTTCCAGCCTTTATAAACTGTTGTTCAGTATTCTTTGACCTACTGCACCTGAAAGTCCAACGAGATACCCATTTTAGTTCCTTAATACTATAATTAGGCTTCCACTATAAGGATAGGAGATTCTGGGTCCCGTGACTAACCCAATAAGGGTGTACATTAGGCTATAAAATTATTTCCAAGAGTAAGAATTTCCAGCCTTTATAAACTGTTGTTCAGTATTCTTTGACCTACTGCACCTGAAAGTCCAACGAGATACCCATTTTAGTTCCTTAATACTATAATTATCTTCCACTATAAGGATAGGAGATTCTGGGTCCCGTGACTAACCCAATAAGGGTGTACATTAGGCTATAAAATTATTTCCAAGAGTAAGAATTTCCAGCCTTTATAAACTGTTGTTCAGTATTCTTTGACCTACTGCACCTGAAAGTCCAACGAGATACCCATTTTAGTTCCTTAATACTATAATTATCTTCCACTATAAGGATAGGAGATTCTGGGTCCCGTGACTAACCCAATAAGGGTGTACATTAGGCTATAAAATTATTTCCAAGAGTAAGAATTTCCAGCCTTTATAAACTGTTGTTCAGTATTCTTTGACCTACTGCACCTGAAAGTCCAACGAGATACCCATTTTAGTTCCTTAATACTATAATTATCTTCCACTATAAGGATAGGAGATTCTGGGTCCCGTGACTAACCCAATAAGGGTGTACATTAGGCTATAAAATTATTTCCAAGAGTAAGAATTTCCAGCCTTTATAAACTGTTGTTCAGTATTCTTTGACCTACTGCACCTGAAAGTCCAACGAGATACCCATTTTAGTTCCTTAATACTATAATTATCTTCCACTATAAGGATAGGAGATTCTGGGTCCCGTGACTAACCCAATAAGGGTGTACATTAGGCTATAAAATTATTTCCAAGAGTAAGAATTTCCAGCCTTTATAAACTGTTGTTCAGTATTCTTTGACCTACTGCACCTGAAAGTCCAACGAGATACCCATTTTAGTTCCTTAATACTATAATTATCTTCCACTATAAGGATAGGAGATTCTGGGTCCCGTGACTAACCCAATAAGGGTGTACATTAGGCTATAAAATTATTTCCAAGAGTAAGAATTTCCAGCCTTTATAAACTGTTGTTCAGTATTCTTTGACCTACTGCACCTGAAAGTCCAACGAGATACCCATTTTAGTTCCTTAATACTATAATTATCTTCCACTATAAGGATAGGAGATTCTGGGTCCCGTGACTAACCCAATAAGGGTGTACATTAGGCTATAAAATTATTTCCAAGAGTAAGAATTTCCAGCCTTTATAAACTGTTGTTCAGTATTCTTTGACCTACTGCACCTGAAAGTCCAACGAGATACCCATTTTAGTTCCTTAATACTATAATTATCTTCCACTATAAGGATAGGAGATTCTGGGTCCCGTGACTAACCCAATAAGGGTGTACATTAGGCTATAAAATTATTTCCAAGAGTAAGAATTTCCAGCCTTTATAAACTGTTGTTCAGTATTCTTTGACCTACTGCACCTGAAAGTCCAACGAGATACCCATTTTAGTTCCTTAATACTATAATTATCTTCCACTATAAGGATAGGAGATTCTGGGTCCCGTGACTAACCCAATAAGGGTGTACATTAGGCTATAAAATTATTTCCAAGAGTAAGAATTTCCAGCCTTTATAAACTGTTGTTCAGTATTCTTTGACCTACTGCACCTGAAAGTCCAACGAGATACCCATTTTAGTTCCTTAATACTATAATTATCTTCCACTATAAGGATAGGAGATTCTGGGTCCCGTGACTAACCCAATAAGGGTGTACATTAGGCTATAAAATTATTTCCAAGAGTAAGAATTTCCAGCCTTTATAAACTGTTGTTCAGTATTCTTTGACCTACTGCACCTGAAAGTCCAACGAGATACCCATTTTAGTTCCTTAATACTATAATTATCTTCCACTATAAGGATAGGAGATTCTGGGTCCCGTGACTAACCCAATAAGGGTGTACATTAGGCTATAAAATTATTTCCAAGAGTAAGAATTTCCAGCCTTTATAAACTGTTGTTCAGTATTCTTTGACCTACTGCACCTGAAAGTCCAACGAGATACCCATTTTAGTTCCTTAATACTATAATTATCTTCCACTATAAGGATAGGAGATTCTGGGTCCCGTGACTAACCCAATAAGGGTGTACATTAGGCTATAAAATTATTTCCAAGAGTAAGAATTTCCAGCCTTTATAAACTGTTGTTCAGTATTCTTTGACCTACTGCACCTGAAAGTCCAACGAGATACCCATTTTAGTTCCTTAATACTATAATTATCTTCCACTATAAGGATAGGAGATTCTGGGTCCCGTGACTAACCCAATAAGGGTGTACATTAGGCTATAAAATTATTTCCAAGAGTAAGAATTTCCAGCCTTTATAAACTGTTGTTCAGTATTCTTTGACCTACTGCACCTGAAAGTCCAACGAGATACCCATTTTAGTTCCTTAATACTATAATTAGGCTTCCACTATAAGGATAGGAGATTCTGGGTCCCGTGACTAACCCAATAAGGGTGTACATTAGGCTATAAAATTATTTCCAAGAGTAAGAATTTCCAGCCTTTATAAACTGTTGTTCAGTATTCTTTGACCTACTGCACCTGAAAGTCCAACGAGATACCCATTTTAGTTCCTTAATACTATAATTAGGCTTCCACTATAAGGATAGGAGATTCTGGGTCCCGTGACTAACCCAATAAGGGTGTACATTAGGCTATAAAATTATTTCCAAGAGTAAGAATTTCCAGCCTTTATAAACTGTTGTTCAGTATTCTTTGACCTACTGCACCTGAAAGTCCAACGAGATACCCATTTTAGTTCCTTAATACTATAATTATCTTCCACTATAAGGATAGGAGATTCTGGGTCCCGTGACTAACCCAATAAGGGTGTACATTAGGCTATAAAATTATTTCCAAGAGTAAGAATTTCCAGCCTTTATAAACTGTTGTTCAGTATTCTTTGACCTACTGCACCTGAAAGTCCAACGAGATACCCATTTTAGTTCCTTAATACTATAATTATCTTCCACTATAAGGATAGGAGATTCTGGGTCCCGTGACTAACCCAATAAGGGTGTACATTAGGCTATAAAATTATTTCCAAGAGTAAGAATTTCCAGCCTTTATAAACTGTTGTTCAGTATTCTTTGACCTACTGCACCTGAAAGTCCAACGAGATACCCATTTTAGTTCCTTAATACTATAATTATCTTCCACTATAAGGATAGGAGATTCTGGGTCCCGTGACTAACCCAATAAGGGTGTACATTAGGCTATAAAATTATTTCCAAGAGTAAGAATTTCCAGCCTTTATAAACTGTTGTTCAGTATTCTTTGACCTACTGCACCTGAAAGTCCAACGAGATACCCATTTTAGTTCCTTAATACTATAATTATCTTCCACTATAAGGATAGGAGATTCTGGGTCCCGTGACTAACCCAATAAGGGTGTACATTAGGCTATAAAATTATTTCCAAGAGTAAGAATTTCCAGCCTTTATAAACTGTTGTTCAGTATTCTTTGACCTACTGCACCTGAAAGTCCAACGAGATACCCATTTTAGTTCCTTAATACTATAATTAGGCTTCCCTATAAGGATAGGAGATTCTGGGTCCCGTGACTAACCCAATAAGGGTGTACATTAGGCTATAAAATTATTTCCAAGAGTAAGAATTTCCAGCCTTTATAAACTGTTGTTCAGTATTCTTTGACCTACTGCACCTGAAAGTCCAACGAGATACCCATTTTAGTTCCTTAATACTATAATTATCTTCCACTATAAGGATAGGAGATTCTGGGTCCCGTGACTAACCCAATAAGGGTGTACATTAGGCTATAAAATTATTTCCAAGAGTAAGAATTTCCAGCCTTTATAAACTGTTGTTCAGTATTCTTTGACCTACTGCACCTGAAAGTCCAACGAGATACCCATTTTAGTTCCTTAATACTATAATTATCTTCCACTATAAGGATAGGAGATTCTGGGTCCCGTGACTAACCCAATAAGGGTGTACATTAGGCTATAAAATTATTTCCAAGAGTAAGAATTTCCAGCCTTTATAAACTGTTGTTCAGTATTCTTTGACCTACTGCACCTGAAAGTCCAACGAGATACCCATTTTAGTTCCTTAATACTATAATTATCTTCCACTATAAGGATAGGAGATTCTGGGTCCCGTGACTAACCCAATAAGGGTGTACATTAGGCTATAAAATTATTTCCAAGAGTAAGAATTTCCAGCCTTTATAAACTGTTGTTCAGTATTCTTTGACCTACTGCACCTGAAAGTCCAACGAGATACCCATTTTAGTTCCTTAATACTATAATTATCTTCCACTATAAGGATAGGAGATTCTGGGTCCCGTGACTAACCCAATAAGGGTGTACATTAGGCTATAAAATTATTTCCAAGAGTAAGAATTTCCAGCCTTTATAAACTGTTGTTCAGTATTCTTTGACCTACTGCACCTGAAAGTCCAACGAGATACCCATTTTAGTTCCTTAATACTATAATTATCTTCCACTATAAGGATAGGAGATTCTGGGTCCCGTGACTAACCCAATAAGGGTGTACATTAGGCTATAAAATTATTTCCAAGAGTAAGAATTTCCAGCCTTTATAAACTGTTGTTCAGTATTCTTTGACCTACTGCACCTGAAAGTCCAACGAGATACCCATTTTAGTTCCTTAATACTATAATTATCTTCCACTATAAGGATAGGAGATTCTGGGTCCCGTGACTAACCCAATAAGGGTGTACATTAGGCTATAAAATTATTTCCAAGAGTAAGAATTTCCAGCCTTTATAAACTGTTGTTCAGTATTCTTTGACCTACTGCACCTGAAAGTCCAACGAGATACCCATTTTAGTTCCTTAATACTATAATTATCTTCCACTATAAGGATAGGAGATTCTGGGTCCCGTGACTAACCCAATAAGGGTGTACATTAGGCTATAAAATTATTTCCAAGAGTAAGAATTTCCAGCCTTTATAAACTGTTGTTCAGTATTCTTTGACCTACTGCACCTGAAAGTCCAACGAGATACCCATTTTAGTTCCTTAATACTATAATTATCTTCCACTATAAGGATAGGAGATTCTGGGTCCCGTGACTAACCCAATAAGGGTGTACATTAGGCTATAAAATTATTTCCAAGAGTAAGAATTTCCAGCCTTTATAAACTGTTGTTCAGTATTCTTTGACCTACTGCACCTGAAAGTCCAACGAGATACCCATTTTAGTTCCTTAATACTATAATTAGGCTTCCACTATAAGGATAGGAGATTCTGGGTCCCGTGACTAACCCAATAAGGGTGTACATTAGGCTATAAAATTATTTCCAAGAGTAAGAATTTCCAGCCTTTATAAACTGTTGTTCAGTATTCTTTGACCTACTGCACCTGAAAGTCCAACGAGATACCCATTTTAGTTCCTTAATACTATAATTATCTTCCACTATAAGGATAGGAGATTCTGGGTCCCGTGACTAACCCAATAAGGGTGTACATTAGGCTATAAAATTATTTCCAAGAGTAAGAATTTCCAGCCTTTATAAACTGTTGTTCAGTATTCTTTGACCTACTGCACCTGAAAGTCCAACGAGATACCCATTTTAGTTCCTTAATACTATAATTATCTTCCACTATAAGGATAGGAGATTCTGGGTCCCGTGACTAACCCAATAAGGGTGTACATTAGGCTATAAAATTATTTCCAAGAGTAAGAATTTCCAGCCTTTATAAACTGTTGTTCAGTATTCTTTGACCTACTGCACCTGAAAGTCCAACGAGATACCCATTTTAGTTCCTTAATACTATAATTATCTTCCACTATAAGGATAGGAGATTCTGGGTCCCGTGACTAACCCAATAAGGGTGTACATTAGGCTATAAAATTATTTCCAAGAGTAAGAATTTCCAGCCTTTATAAACTGTTGTTCAGTATTCTTTGACCTACTGCACCTGAAAGTCCAACGAGATACCCATTTTAGTTCCTTAATACTATAATTAGGCTTCCACTATAAGGATAGGAGATTCTGGGTCCCGTGACTAACCCAATAAGGGTGTACATTAGGCTATAAAATTATTTCCAAGAGTAAGAATTTCCAGCCTTTATAAACTGTTGTTCAGTATTCTTTGACCTACTGCACCTGAAAGTCCAACGAGATACCCATTTTAGTTCCTTAATACTATAATTATCTTCCACTATAAGGATAGGAGATTCTGGGTCCCGTGACTAACCCAATAAGGGTGTACATTAGGCTATAAAATTATTTCCAAGAGTAAGAATTTCCAGCCTTTATAAACTGTTGTTCAGTATTCTTTGACCTACTGCACCTGAAAGTCCAACGAGATACCCATTTTAGTTCCTTAATACTATAATTATCTTCCACTATAAGGATAGGAGATTCTGGGTCCCGTGACTAACCCAATAAGGGTGTACATTAGGCTATAAAATTATTTCCAAGAGTAAGAATTTCCAGCCTTTATAAACTGTTGTTCAGTATTCTTTGACCTACTGCACCTGAAAGTCCAACGAGATACCCATTTTAGTTCCTTAATACTATAATTATCTTCCACTATAAGGATAGGAGATTCTGGGTCCCGTGACTAACCCAATAAGGGTGTACATTAGGCTATAAAATTATTTCCAAGAGTAAGAATTTCCAGCCTTTATAAACTGTTGTTCAGTATTCTTTGACCTACTGCACCTGAAAGTCCAACGAGATACCCATTTTAGTTCCTTAATACTATAATTATCTTCCACTATAAGGATAGGAGATTCTGGGTCCCGTGACTAACCCAATAAGGGTGTACATTAGGCTATAAAATTATTTCCAAGAGTAAGAATTTCCAGCCTTTATAAACTGTTGTTCAGTATTCTTTGACCTACTGCACCTGAAAGTCCAACGAGATACCCATTTTAGTTCCTTAATACTATAATTAGGCTTCCACTATAAGGATAGGAGATTCTGGGTCCCGTGACTAACCCAATAAGGGTGTACATTAGGCTATAAAATTATTTCCAAGAGTAAGAATTTCCAGCCTTTATAAACTGTTGTTCAGTATTCTTTGACCTACTGCACCTGAAAGTCCAACGAGATACCCATTTTAGTTCCTTAATACTATAATTATCTTCCACTATAAGGATAGGAGATTCTGGGTCCCGTGACTAACCCAATAAGGGTGTACATTAGGCTATAAAATTATTTCCAAGAGTAAGAATTTCCAGCCTTTATAAACTGTTGTTCAGTATTCTTTGACCTACTGCACCTGAAAGTCCAACGAGATACCCATTTTAGTTCCTTAATACTATAATTATCTTCCACTATAAGGATAGGAGATTCTGGGTCCCGTGACTAACCCAATAAGGGTGTACATTAGGCTATAAAATTATTTCCAAGAGTAAGAATTTCCAGCCTTTATAAACTGTTGTTCAGTATTCTTTGACCTACTGCACCTGAAAGTCCAACGAGATACCCATTTTAGTTCCTTAATACTATAATTATCTTCCACTATAAGGATAGGAGATTCTGGGTCCCGTGACTAACCCAATAAGGGTGTACATTAGGCTATAAAATTATTTCCAAGAGTAAGAATTTCCAGCCTTTATAAACTGTTGTTCAGTATTCTTTGACCTACTGCACCTGAAAGTCCAACGAGATACCCATTTTAGTTCCTTAATACTATAATTATCTTCCACTATAAGGATAGGAGATTCTGGGTCCCGTGACTAACCCAATAAGGGTGTACATTAGGCTATAAAATTATTTCCAAGAGTAAGAATTTCCAGCCTTTATAAACTGTTGTTCAGTATTCTTTGACCTACTGCACCTGAAAGTCCAACGAGATACCCATTTTAGTTCCTTAATACTATAATTATCTTCCACTATAAGGATAGGAGATTCTGGGTCCCGTGACTAACCCAATAAGGGTGTACATTAGGCTATAAAATTATTTCCAAGAGTAAGAATTTCCAGCCTTTATAAACTGTTGTTCAGTATTCTTTGACCTACTGCACCTGAAAGTCCAACGAGATACCCATTTTAGTTCCTTAATACTATAATTATCTTCCACTATAAGGATAGGAGATTCTGGGTCCCGTGACTAACCCAATAAGGGTGTACATTAGGCTATAAAATTATTTCCAAGAGTAAGAATTTCCAGCCTTTATAAACTGTTGTTCAGTATTCTTTGACCTACTGCACCTGAAAGTCCAACGAGATACCCATTTTAGTTCCTTAATACTATAATTATCTTCCACTATAAGGATAGGAGATTCTGGGTCCCGTGACTAACCCAATAAGGGTGTACATTAGGCTATAAAATTATTTCCAAGAGTAAGAATTTCCAGCCTTTATAAACTGTTGTTCAGTATTCTTTGACCTACTGCACCTGAAAGTCCAACGAGATACCCATTTTAGTTCCTTAATACTATAATTATCTTCCACTATAAGGATAGGAGATTCTGGGTCCCGTGACTAACCCAATAAGGGTGTACATTAGGCTATAAAATTATTTCCAAGAGTAAGAATTTCCAGCCTTTATAAACTGTTGTTCAGTATTCTTTGACCTACTGCACCTGAAAGTCCAACGAGATACCCATTTTAGTTCCTTAATACTATAATTATCTTCCACTATAAGGATAGGAGATTCTGGGTCCCGTGACTAACCCAATAAGGGTGTACATTAGGCTATAAAATTATTTCCAAGAGTAAGAATTTCCAGCCTTTATAAACTGTTGTTCAGTATTCTTTGACCTACTGCACCTGAAAGTCCAACGAGATACCCATTTTAGTTCCTTAATACTATAATTATCTTCCACTATAAGGATAGGAGATTCTGGGTCCCGTGACTAACCCAATAAGGGTGTACATTAGGCTATAAAATTATTTCCAAGAGTAAGAATTTCCAGCCTTTATAAACTGTTGTTCAGTATTCTTTGACCTACTGCACCTGAAAGTCCAACGAGATACCCATTTTAGTTCCTTAATACTATAATTATCTTCCACTATAAGGATAGGAGATTCTGGGTCCCGTGACTAACCCAATAAGGGTGTACATTAGGCTATAAAATTATTTCCAAGAGTAAGAATTTCCAGCCTTTATAAACTGTTGTTCAGTATTCTTTGACCTACTGCACCTGAAAGTCCAACGAGATACCCATTTTAGTTCCTTAATACTATAATTATCTTCCACTATAAGGATAGGAGATTCTGGGTCCCGTGACTAACCCAATAAGGGTGTACATTAGGCTATAAAATTATTTCCAAGAGTAAGAATTTCCAGCCTTTATAAACTGTTGTTCAGTATTCTTTGACCTACTGCACCTGAAAGTCCAACGAGATACCCATTTTAGTTCCTTAATACTATAATTATCTTCCACTATAAGGATAGGAGATTCTGGGTCCCGTGACTAACCCAATAAGGGTGTACATTAGGCTATAAAATTATTTCCAAGAGTAAGAATTTCCAGCCTTTATAAACTGTTGTTCAGTATTCTTTGACCTACTGCACCTGAAAGTCCAACGAGATACCCATTTTAGTTCCTTAATACTATAATTATCTTCCACTATAAGGATAGGAGATTCTGGGTCCCGTGACTAACCCAATAAGGGTGTACATTAGGCTATAAAATTATTTCCAAGAGTAAGAATTTCCAGCCTTTATAAACTGTTGTTCAGTATTCTTTGACCTACTGCACCTGAAAGTCCAACGAGATACCCATTTTAGTTCCTTAATACTATAATTATCTTCCACTATAAGGATAGGAGATTCTGGGTCCCGTGACTAACCCAATAAGGGTGTACATTAGGCTATAAAATTATTTCCAAGAGTAAGAATTTCCAGCCTTTATAAACTGTTGTTCAGTATTCTTTGACCTACTGCACCTGAAAGTCCAACGAGATACCCATTTTAGTTCCTTAATACTATAATTAGGCTTCCACTATAAGGATAGGAGATTCTGGGTCCCGTGACTAACCCAATAAGGGTGTACATTAGGCTATAAAATTATTTCCAAGAGTAAGAATTTCCAGCCTTTATAAACTGTTGTTCAGTATTCTTTGACCTACTGCACCTGAAAGTCCAACGAGATACCCATTTTAGTTCCTTAATACTATAATTATCTTCCACTATAAGGATAGGAGATTCTGGGTCCCGTGACTAACCCAATAAGGGTGTACATTAGGCTATAAAATTATTTCCAAGAGTAAGAATTTCCAGCCTTTATAAACTGTTGTTCAGTATTCTTTGACCTACTGCACCTGAAAGTCCAACGAGATACCCATTTTAGTTCCTTAATACTATAATTATCTTCCACTATAAGGATAGGAGATTCTGGGTCCCGTGACTAACCCAATAAGGGTGTACATTAGGCTATAAAATTATTTCCAAGAGTAAGAATTTCCAGCCTTTATAAACTGTTGTTCAGTATTCTTTGACCTACTGCACCTGAAAGTCCAACGAGATACCCATTTTAGTTCCTTAATACTATAATTATCTTCCACTATAAGGATAGGAGATTCTGGGTCCCGTGACTAACCCAATAAGGGTGTACATTAGGCTATAAAATTATTTCCAAGAGTAAGAATTTCCAGCCTTTATAAACTGTTGTTCAGTATTCTTTGACCTACTGCACCTGAAAGTCCAACGAGATACCCATTTTAGTTCCTTAATACTATAATTATCTTCCACTATAAGGATAGGAGATTCTGGGTCCCGTGACTAACCCAATAAGGGTGTACATTAGGCTATAAAATTATTTCCAAGAGTAAGAATTTCCAGCCTTTATAAACTGTTGTTCAGTATTCTTTGACCTACTGCACCTGAAAGTCCAACGAGATACCCATTTTAGTTCCTTAATACTATAATTATCTTCCACTATAAGGATAGGAGATTCTGGGTCCCGTGACTAACCCAATAAGGGTGTACATTAGGCTATAAAATTATTTCCAAGAGTAAGAATTTCCAGCCTTTATAAACTGTTGTTCAGTATTCTTTGACCTACTGCACCTGAAAGTCCAACGAGATACCCATTTTAGTTCCTTAATACTATAATTATCTTCCACTATAAGGATAGGAGATTCTGGGTCCCGTGACTAACCCAATAAGGGTGTACATTAGGCTATAAAATTATTTCCAAGAGTAAGAATTTCCAGCCTTTATAAACTGTTGTTCAGTATTCTTTGACCTACTGCACCTGAAAGTCCAACGAGATACCCATTTTAGTTCCTTAATACTATAATTATCTTCCACTATAAGGATAGGAGATTCTGGGTCCCGTGACTAACCCAATAAGGGTGTACATTAGGCTATAAAATTATTTCCAAGAGTAAGAATTTCCAGCCTTTATAAACTGTTGTTCAGTATTCTTTGACCTACTGCACCTGAAAGTCCAACGAGATACCCATTTTAGTTCCTTAATACTATAATTATCTTCCACTATAAGGATAGGAGATTCTGGGTCCCGTGACTAACCCAATAAGGGTGTACATTAGGCTATAAAATTATTTCCAAGAGTAAGAATTTCCAGCCTTTATAAACTGTTGTTCAGTATTCTTTGACCTACTGCACCTGAAAGTCCAACGAGATACCCATTTTAGTTCCTTAATACTATAATTATCTTCCACTATAAGGATAGGAGATTCTGGGTCCCGTGACTAACCCAATAAGGGTGTACATTAGGCTATAAAATTATTTCCAAGAGTAAGAATTTCCAGCCTTTATAAACTGTTGTTCAGTATTCTTTGACCTACTGCACCTGAAAGTCCAACGAGTACCCATTTTAGTTCCTAATAAATACTTAAAATTATTATTTCGTAAGGATTTGGGTGAAGTATAAAAAAATAAGAAAAAAAATTTAAAAAAGAAAAGGATTTCCAAAATAAAAATTTGGAGCCTAATACACCCTTACACAGGGTTCCCCCCCAGAGTGTACCTACCCACAGATCCCTTATATATTATTAAACTAAAATTTATCTTCCACTATAAGGATGAGATTTGGGTCCGTGACTAACCCAATAAGGGTGTACATTAGGCTATAAAATTATTTCCAAGAGTAAGAATTTCCAGCCTTTATAAACTGTTGTTCAGTATTCTTGACCTACTGCACCTGAAAGTCCAAGAGATACCCATTTTAGTTCCTTAATACTATAATTATCTTCCACTATAAGGATAGGAGATTCTGGGTCCCGTGACTAACCCAATAAGGGTGTACATTAGGCTATAAAATTATTCCAAGAGTAAGAATTTCCAGCCTTTATAAACTGTTGTTCAGTATTCTTTGACCTACTGCACCTGAAAGTCCAACGAGATACCCATTTTAGTTCCTTAATACTATAATTAATCTTCCACTATAAGGATAGGAGATTCTGGGTCCCGTGACTAACCCAATAAGGGTGTACATTAGGCTATAAAATTATTTCCAAGAGTAAGAATTTCCAGCCTTTATAAACTGTTGTTCAGTATTCTTTGACCTACTGCACCTGAAAGTCCAACGAGATACCCATTTTAGTTCCTTAATACTATAATTAGGCTTCCATTAAGGATAGGAGATTCTGGGTCCCGTGACTAACCCAATAAGGGGTACATTAGGCTATAAAATTATTTCCAAGAGTAAGAATTTCCAGCCTTTATAAATGTTGTTCAGTATTCTTTGACCTACTGCACCTGAAAGTCCAACGAGATACCCATTTTTAGTTCCTTAATACTATAATTATCTTCCACTATAAGGATAGGAGATTCTGGGTCCCGTGACTAACCCAATAAGGGTGTACATTAGGCTTAAAATTATTTCCAAGAGTAAGAATTTCCAGCCTTTATAAACTGTTGTTCAGTATTCTTTGACCTACTGCACCTGAAAGTCCAACGAGATACCATTTTAGTTCCTTAATACTATACCCTTCCTATAAGGATAGGAGATTCTGGTCCCGTGACTAACCAATAAGGTGTACATTAGGCTATAAATTATTTCCAAGAGTAAGAATTTCCAGCCTTTATAAATGTTGTTCAGTATCTTTGACCTACTGCACCTGAAAGTCCAACGAGATACCCATTTTAGTTCCTTAATACTATAATTATCTTCCCTATAAGGATAGGAGATCTCTGTCCACAACAATAAGGGTGTAGGAGGAAAAGAGAATCTCCTATCCTTATAGTGGAAGCTAATTATAGTATTAAGGAACTAAAATGGGTATCTCGTTGGACTTTCAGGTGCAGTAGGTCAAAGAATACTGAACAACAGTTTATAAAGGCTGGAAATTCTTACTCTTGGAAATAATTTTATAGCCTAATGTACACCCTTATTGGGTTAGTCACGGGACCCAGAATCTCCTATCCTTATAGTGGAAGATAATTATAGTATTAAGGAACTAAAATGGGTATCTCGTTGGACTTTCAGGTGCAGTAGGTCAAAGAATACTGAACAACAGTTTATAAAGGCTGGAAATTCTTACTCTTGGAAATAATTTTATAGCCTAATGTACACCCTATTGGGTTAGTCACGGGACCCAGAATCTCCTATCCTTATAGTGGAAGATAATTATAGTATTAAGGAACTAAAATGGGTATCTCGTTGGACTTTCAGGTGCAGTAGGTCAAAGAATACTGAACAACAGTTTATAAAGGCTGGAAATTCTTACTCTTGGAAATAATTTTATAGCCTAATGTACACCCTTATTGGGTTAGTCACGGGACCCAGAATCTCCTATCCTTATAGGGGAAGATAATTATAGTATTAAGGAACTAAAATGGGTATCTCGTTGGACTTTCAGGTGCAGTAGGTCAAAGAATACTGAACAACAGTTTATAAAGGCTGGAAATTCTTACTCTTGGAAATAATTTTATAGCCTAATGTACACCTTATTGGGTTAGTCACGGGACCCAGAATCTCCTATCCTTATAGTGGAAGATTAATTATAGTATTAAGGAACTAAAATGGGTATCTCGTTGGACTTTCAGGTGCAGTAGGTCAAAGAATACTGAACAACAGTTTATAAAGGCTGGAAATTCTTACTCTTGGAAATAATTTTATAGCCTAATGTACACCCTTATTGGGTTAGTCACGGGACCCAGAATCTCCTATCCTTATAGTGGAAGATAATTATAGTATTAAGGAACTAAAATGGGTATCTCGTTGGACTTTCAGGTGCAGTAGGTCAAAGAATACTGAACAACAGTTTATAAAGGCTGGAAATTCTTACTCTTGGAAATAATTTTATAGCCTAATGTACACCCTTATTGGGTTAGTCACGGGACCCAGAATCTCCTATCCTTATAGTGGAAGATTAATTATAGTATTAAGGAACTAAAATGGGTATCTCGTTGGACTTTCAGGTGCAGTAGGTCAAAGAATACTGAACAACAGTTTATAAAGGCTGGAAATTCTTACTCTTGGAAATAATTTTATAGCCTAATGTACACCCTTATTGGGTTAGTCACGGGACCCAGAATCTCCTATCCTTATAGTGGAAGATAATTATAGTATTAAGGAACTAAAATGGGTATCTCGTTGGACTTTCAGGTGCAGTAGGTCAAAGAATACTGAACAACAGTTTATAAAGGCTGGAAATTCTTACTCTTGGAAATAATTTTATAGCCTAATGTACACCCTTATTGGGTTAGTCACGGGACCCAGAATCTCCTATCCTTATAGTGGAAGAGAATTATAGTATTAAGGAACTAAAATGGGTATCTCGTTGGACTTTCAGGTGCAGTAGGTCAAAGAATACTGAACAACAGTTTAAAAGGCTGGAAATTCTTACTCTTGGAAATAATTTTATAGCCTAATGTACACCCTTATTGGGTTAGTCACGGGACCCAGAATCTCCTATCCTTATAGTGGAAGATTAATTATAGTATTAAGGAACTAAAATGGGTATCTCGTTGGACTTTCAGGTGCAGTAGGTCAAAGAATACTGAACAACAGTTTATAAAGGCTGGAAATTCTTACTCTTGGAAATAATTTTATAGCCTAATGTACACCCTTATTGGGTTAGTCACGGGACCCAGAATCTCCTATCCTTATAGTGGAAGATAATTATAGTATTAAGGAACTAAAATGGGTATCTCGTTGGACTTTCAGGTGCAGTAGGTCAAAGAATACTGAACAACAGTTTATAAAGGCTGGAAATTCTTACTCTTGGAAATAATTTTATAGCCTAATGTACACCCTTATTGGGTTAGTCACGGGACCCAGAATCTCCTATCCTTATAGGGAAGATAATTATAGTATTAAGGAACTAAAATGGGTATCTCGTTGGACTTTCAGGTGCAGTAGGTCAAAGAATACTGAACAACAGTTTATAAAGGCTGGAAATTCTTACTCTTGGAAATAATTTTATAGCCTAATGTACACCCTTATTGGGTTAGTCACGGGACCCAGAATCTCCTATCCTTATAGGGAAGATTAATTATAGTATTAAGGAACTAAAATGGGTATCTCGTTGGACTTTCAGGTGCAGTAGGTCAAAGAATACTGAACAACAGTTTATAAAGGCTGGAAATTCTTACTCTTGGAAATAATTTTATAGCCTAATGTACACCCTTATTGGGTTAGTCACGGGACCCAGAATCTCCTATCCTTATAGTGGAAGATAATTATAGTATTAAGGAACTAAAATGGGTATCTCGTTGGACTTTCAGGTGCAGTAGGTCAAAGAATACTGAACAACAGTTTATAAAGGCTGGAAATTCTTACTCTTGGAAATAATTTTATAGCCTAATGTACACCCTTATTGGGTTAGTCACGGGACCCAGAATCTCCTATCCTTATAGGGGAAGATAATTATAGTATTAAGGAACTAAAATGGGTATCTCGTTGGACTTTCAGGTGCAGTAGGTCAAAGAATACTGAACAACAGTTTATAAAGGCTGGAAATTCTTACTCTTGGAAATAATTTTATAGCCTAATGTACACCCTTATTGGGTTAGTCACGGGACCCAGAATCTCCTATCCTTATAGTGGAAGATAATTATAGTATTAAGGAACTAAAATGGGTATCTCGTTGGACTTTCAGGTGCAGTAGGTCAAAGAATACTGAACAACAGTTTATAAAGGCTGGAAATTCTTACTCTTGGAAATAATTTTATAGCCTAATGTACACCCTTATTGGGTTAGTCACGGGACCCAGAATCTCCTATCCTTATAGTGGAAGATTAATTATAGTATTAAGGAACTAAAATGGGTATCTCGTTGGACTTTCAGGTGCAGTAGGTCAAAGAATACTGAACAACAGTTTATAAAGGCTGGAAATTCTTACTCTTGGAAATAATTTTATAGCCTAATGTACACCCTTATTGGGTTAGTCACGGGACCCAGAATCTCCTATCCTTATAGTGGAAGATAATTATAGTATTAAGGAACTAAAATGGGTATCTCGTTGGACTTTCAGGTGCAGTAGGTCAAAGAATACTGAACAACAGTTTATAAAGGCTGGAAATTCTTACTCTTGGAAATAATTTTATAGCCTAATGTACACCCTTATTGGGTTAGTCACGGGACCCAGAATCTCCTATCCTTATAGTGGAAGATAATTATAGTATTAAGGAACTAAAATGGGTATCTCGTTGGACTTTCAGGTGCAGTAGGTCAAAGAATACTGAACAACAGTTTATAAAGGCTGGAAATTCTTACTCTTGGAAATAATTTTATAGCCTAATGTACACCCTTATTGGGTTAGTCACGGGACCCAGAATCTCCTATCCTTATAGTGGAAGATTAATTATAGTATTAAGGAACTAAAATGGGTATCTCGTTGGACTTTCAGTTCAGTAGGTCAAAGAATACTGAACAACAGTTTATAAAGGCTGGAAATTCTTACTCTTGGAAATAATTTTATAGCCTAATGTACACCCTTATTGGGTTAGTCACGGGACCCAGAATCTCCTATCCTTATAGTGGAAGATAATTATAGTATTAAGGAACTAAAATGGGTATCTCGTTGGACTTTCAGGTGCAGTAGGTCAAAGAATACTGAACAACAGTTTATAAAGGCTGGAAATTCTTACTCTTGGAAATAATTTTATAGCCTAATGTACACCCTTATTGGGTTAGTCACGGGACCCAGAATCTCCTATCCTTATAGTGGAAGATAATTATAGTATTAAGGAACTAAAATGGGTATCTCGTTGGACTTTCAGGTGCAGTAGGTCAAAGAATACTGAACAACAGTTTATAAAGGCTGGAAATTCTTACTCTTGGAAATAATTTTATAGCCTAATGTACACCCTTATTGGGTTAGTCACGGGACCCAGAATCTCCTATCCTTATAGTGGAAGATAATTATAGTATTAAGGAACTAAAATGGGTATCTCGTTGGACTTTCAGGTGCAGTAGGTCAAAGAATACTGAACAACAGTTTATAAAGGCTGGAAATTCTTACTCTTGGAAATAATTTTATAGCCTAATGTACACCCTTATTGGGTTAGTCACGGGACCCAGAATCTCCTATCCTTATAGTGGAAGATAATTATAGTATTAAGGAACTAAAATGGGTATCTCGTTGGACTTTCAGGTGCAGTAGGTCAAAGAATACTGAACAACAGTTTATAAAGGCTGGAAATTCTTACTCTTGGAAATAATTTTATAGCCTAATGTACACCCTTATTGGGTTAGTCACGGGACCCAGAATCTCCTATCCTTATAGTGGAAGATAATTATAGTATTAAGGAACTAAAATGGGTATCTCGTTGGACTTTCAGGTGCAGTAGGTCAAAGAATACTGAACAACAGTTTATAAAGGCTGGAAATTCTTACTCTTGGAAATAATTTTATAGCCTAATGTACACCCTTATTGGGTTAGTCACGGGACCCAGAATCTCCTATCCTTATAGGGGAAGCCTAATTATAGTATTAAGGAACTAAAATGGGTATCTCGTTGGACTTTCAGGTGCAGTAGGTCAAAGAATACTGAACAACAGTTTATAAAGGCTGGAAATTCTTACTCTTGGAAATAATTTTATAGCCTAATGTACACCCTTATTGGGTTAGTCACGGGACCCAGAATCTCCTATCCTTATAGTGGAAGATAATTATAGTATTAAGGAACTAAAATGGGTATCTCGTTGGACTTTCAGGTGCAGTAGGTCAAAGAATACTGAACAACAGTTTATAAAGGCTGGAAATTCTTACTCTTGGAAATAATTTTATAGCCTAATGTACACCCTTATTGGGTTAGTCACGGGACCCAGAATCTCCTATCCTTATAGTGGAAGATAATTATAGTATTAAGGAACTAAAATGGGTATCTCGTTGGACTTTCAGGTGCAGTAGGTCAAAGAATACTGAACAACAGTTTATAAAGGCTGGAAATTCTTACTCTTGGAAATAATTTTATAGCCTAATGTACACCCTTATTGGGTTAGTCACGGGACCCAGAATCTCCTATCCTTATAGTGGAAGATAATTATAGTATTAAGGAACTAAAATGGGTATCTCGTTGGACTTTCAGGTGCAGTAGGTCAAAGAATACTGAACAACAGTTTATAAAGGCTGGAAATTCTTACTCTTGGAAATAATTTTATAGCCTAATGTACACCCTTATTGGGTTAGTCACGGGACCCAGAATCTCCTATCCTTATAGTGGAAGATTAATTATAGTATTAAGGAACTAAAATGGGTATCTCGTTGGACTTTCAGGTGCAGTAGGTCAAAGAATACTGAACAACAGTTTATAAAGGCTGGAAATTCTTACTCTTGGAAATAATTTTATAGCCTAATGTACACCCTTATTGGGTTAGTCACGGGACCCAGAATCTCCTATCCTTATAGTGGAAGATAATTATAGTATTAAGGAACTAAAATGGGTATCTCGTTGGACTTTCAGGTGCAGTAGGTCAAAGAATACTGAACAACAGTTTATAAAGGCTGGAAATTCTTACTCTTGGAAATAATTTTATAGCCTAATGTACACCCTTATTGGGTTAGTCACGGGACCCAGAATCTCCTATCCTTATAGTGGAAGATAATTATAGTATTAAGGAACTAAAATGGGTATCTCGTTGGACTTTCAGGTGCAGTAGGTCAAAGAATACTGAACAACAGTTTATAAAGGCTGGAAATTCTTACTCTTGGAAATAATTTTATAGCCTAATGTACACCCTTATTGGGTTAGTCACGGGACCCAGAATCTCCTATCCTTATAGTGGAAGATAATTATAGTATTAAGGAACTAAAATGGGTATCTCGTTGGACTTTCAGGTGCAGTAGGTCAAAGAATACTGAACAACAGTTTATAAAGGCTGGAAATTCTTACTCTTGGAAATAATTTTATAGCCTAATGTACACCCTTATTGGGTTAGTCACGGGACCCAGAATCTCCTATCCTTATAGTGGAAGATTAATTATAGTATTAAGGAACTAAAATGGGTATCTCGTTGGACTTTCAGGTGCAGTAGGTCAAAGAATACTGAACAACAGTTTATAAAGGCTGGAAATTCTTACTCTTGGAAATAATTTTATAGCCTAATGTACACCCTTATTGGGTTAGTCACGGGACCCAGAATCTCCTATCCTTATAGTGGAAGATAATTATAGTATTAAGGAACTAAAATGGGTATCTCGTTGGACTTTCAGGTGCAGTAGGTCAAAGAATACTGAACAACAGTTTATAAAGGCTGGAAATTCTTACTCTTGGAAATAATTTTATAGCCTAATGTACACCCTTATTGGGTTAGTCACGGGACCCAGAATCTCCTATCCTTATAGTGGAAGATAATTATAGTATTAAGGAACTAAAATGGGTATCTCGTTGGACTTTCAGGTGCAGTAGGTCAAAGAATACTGAACAACAGTTTATAAAGGCTGGAAATTCTTACTCTTGGAAATAATTTTATAGCCTAATGTACACCCTTATTGGGTTAGTCACGGGACCCAGAATCTCCTATCCTTATAGTGGAAGATTAATTATAGTATTAAGGAACTAAAATGGGTATCTCGTTGGACTTTCAGGTGCAGTAGGTCAAAGAATACTGAACAACAGTTTATAAAGGCTGGAAATTCTTACTCTTGGAAATAATTTTATAGCCTAATGTACACCCTTATTGGGTTAGTCACGGGACCCAGAATCTCCTATCCTTATAGTGGAAGCCTAATTATAGTATTAAGGAACTAAAATGGGTATCTCGTTGGACTTTCAGGTGCAGTAGGTCAAAGAATACTGAACAACAGTTTATAAAGGCTGGAAATTCTTACTCTTGGAAATAATTTTATAGCCTAATGTACACCCTTATTGGGTTAGTCACGGGACCCAGAATCTCCTATCCTTATAGTGGAAGATAATTATAGTATTAAGGAACTAAAATGGGTATCTCGTTGGACTTTCAGGTGCAGTAGGTCAAAGAATACTGAACAACAGTTTATAAAGGCTGGAAATTCTTACTCTTGGAAATAATTTTATAGCCTAATGTACACCCTTATTGGGTTAGTCACGGGACCCAGAATCTCCTATCCTTATAGTGGAAGATAATTATAGTATTAAGGAACTAAAATGGGTATCTCGTTGGACTTTCAGGTGCAGTAGGTCAAAGAATACTGAACAACAGTTTATAAAGGCTGGAAATTCTTACTCTTGGAAATAATTTTATAGCCTAATGTACACCCTTATTGGGTTAGTCACGGGACCCAGAATCTCCTATCCTTATAGGGGAAGATAATTATAGTATTAAGGAACTAAAATGGGTATCTCGTTGGACTTTCAGGTGCAGTAGGTCAAAGAATACTGAACAACAGTTTATAAAGGCTGGAAATTCTTACTCTTGGAAATAATTTTATAGCCTAATGTACACCCTTATTGGGTTAGTCACGGGACCCAGAATCTCCTATCCTTATAGTGGAAGCCTAATTATAGTATTAAGGAACTAAAATGGGTATCTCGTTGGACTTTCAGGTGCAGTAGGTCAAAGAATACTGAACAACAGTTTATAAAGGCTGGAAATTCTTACTCTTGGAAATAATTTTATAGCCTAATGTACACCCTTATTGGGTTAGTCACGGGACCCAGAATCTCCTATCCTTATAGTGGAAGATAATTATAGTATTAAGGAACTAAAATGGGTATCTCGTTGGACTTTC
This sequence comes from Ambrosia x helenae, assembly GCA_030844895.1. Taxonomy (NCBI): domain Eukaryota; kingdom Viridiplantae; phylum Streptophyta; class Magnoliopsida; order Asterales; family Asteraceae; genus Ambrosia; species Ambrosia x helenae. The sequence goes on from JAUTDX010007510.1 coordinate 169,935, forward strand.
AGGTGCAGTAGGTCAAAGAATACTGAACAACAGTTTATAAAGGCTGGAAATTCTTACTCTTGGAAATAATTTTATAGCCTAATGTACACCCTTATTGGGTTAGTCACGGGACCCAGAATCTCCTATCCTTATAGTGGAAGATAATTATAGTATTAAGGAACTAAAATGGGTATCTCGTTGGACTTTCAGGTGCAGTAGGTCAAAGAATACTGAACAACAGTTTATAAAGGCTGGAAATTCTTACTCTTGGAAATAATTTTATAGCCTAATGTACACCCTTATTGGGTTAGTCACGGGACCCAGAATCTCCTATCCTTATAGTGGAAGATAATTATAGTATTAAGGAACTAAAATGGGTATCTCGTTGGACTTTCAGGTGCAGTAGGTCAAAGAATACTGAACAACAGTTTATAAAGGCTGGAAATTCTTACTCTTGGAAATAATTTTATAGCCTAATGTACACCCTTATTGGGTTAGTCACGGGACCCAGAATCTCCTATCCTTATAGTGGAAGATAATTATAGTATTAAGGAACTAAAATGGGTATCTCGTTGGACTTTCAGGTGCAGTAGGTCAAAGAATACTGAACAACAGTTTATAAAGGCTGGAAATTCTTACTCTTGGAAATAATTTTATAGCCTAATGTACACCCTTATTGGGTTAGTCACGGGACCCAGAATCTCCTATCCTTATAGGGAAGATAATTATAGTATTAAGGAACTAAAATGGGTATCTCGTTGGACTTTCAGGTGCAGTAGGTCAAAGAATACTGAACAACAGTTTATAAAGGCTGGAAATTCTTACTCTTGGAAATAATTTTATAGCCTAATGTACACCCTTATTGGGTTAGTCACGGGACCCAGAATCTCCTATCCTTATAGTGGAAGCCTAATTATAGTATTAAGGAACTAAAATGGGTATCTCGTTGGACTTTCAGGTGCAGTAGGTCAAAGAATACTGAACAACAGTTTATAAAGGCTGGAAATTCTTACTCTTGGAAATAATTTTATAGCCTAATGTACACCCTTATTGGGTTAGTCACGGGACCCAGAATCTCCTATCCTTATAGTGGAAGATAATTATAGTATTAAGGAACTAAAATGGGTATCTCGTTGGACTTTCAGGTGCAGTAGGTCAAAGAATACTGAACAACAGTTTATAAAGGCTGGAAATTCTTACTCTTGGAAATAATTTTATAGCCTAATGTACACCCTTATTGGGTTAGTCACGGGACCCAGAATCTCCTATCCTTATAGTGGAAGATAATTATAGTATTAAGGAACTAAAATGGGTATCTCGTTGGACTTTCAGGTGCAGTAGGTCAAAGAATACTGAACAACAGTTTATAAAGGCTGGAAATTCTTACTCTTGGAAATAATTTTATAGCCTAATGTACACCCTTATTGGGTTAGTCACGGGACCCAGAATCTCCTATCCTTATAGTGGAAGCCTAATTATAGTATTAAGGAACTAAAATGGGTATCTCGTTGGACTTTCAGGTGCAGTAGGTCAAAGAATACTGAACAACAGTTTATAAAGGCTGGAAATTCTTACTCTTGGAAATAATTTTATAGCCTAATGTACACCCTTATTGGGTTAGTCACGGGACCCAGAATCTCCTATCCTTATAGTGGAAGATAATTATAGTATTAAGGAACTAAAATGGGTATCTCGTTGGACTTTCAGGTGCAGTAGGTCAAAGAATACTGAACAACAGTTTATAAAGGCTGGAAATTCTTACTCTTGGAAATAATTTTATAGCCTAATGTACACCCTTATTGGGTTAGTCACGGGACCCAGAATCTCCTATCCTTATAGTGGAAGATAATTATAGTATTAAGGAACTAAAATGGGTATCTCGTTGGACTTTCAGGTGCAGTAGGTCAAAGAATACTGAACAACAGTTTATAAAGGCTGGAAATTCTTACTCTTGGAAATAATTTTATAGCCTAATGTACACCCTTATTGGGTTAGTCACGGGACCCAGAATCTCCTATCCTTATAGTGGAAGATAATTATAGTATTAAGGAACTAAAATGGGTATCTCGTTGGACTTTCAGGTGCAGTAGGTCAAAGAATACTGAACAACAGTTTATAAAGGCTGGAAATTCTTACTCTTGGAAATAATTTTATAGCCTAATGTACACCCTTATTGGGTTAGTCACGGGACCCAGAATCTCCTATCCTTATAGTGGAAGATTAATTATAGTATTAAGGAACTAAAATGGGTATCTCGTTGGACTTTCAGGTGCAGTAGGTCAAAGAATACTGAACAACAGTTTATAAAGGCTGGAAATTCTTACTCTTGGAAATAATTTTATAGCCTAATGTACACCCTTATTGGGTTAGTCACGGGACCCAGAATCTCCTATCCTTATAGGGGAAGCCTAATTATAGTATTAAGGAACTAAAATGGGTATCTCGTTGGACTTTCAGGTGCAGTAGGTCAAAGAATACTGAACAACAGTTTATAAAGGCTGGAAATTCTTACTCTTGGAAATAATTTTATAGCCTAATGTACACCCTTATTGGGTTAGTCACGGGACCCAGAATCTCCTATCCTTATAGGGGAAGCCTAATTATAGTATTAAGGAACTAAAATGGGTATCTCGTTGGACTTTCAGGTGCAGTAGGTCAAAGAATACTGAACAACAGTTTATAAAGGCTGGAAATTCTTACTCTTGGAAATAATTTTATAGCCTAATGTACACCCTTATTGGGTTAGTCACGGGACCCAGAATCTCCTATCCTTATAGGGGAAGCCTAATTATAGTATTAAGGAACTAAAATGGGTATCTCGTTGGACTTTCAGGTGCAGTAGGTCAAAGAATACTGAACAACAGTTTATAAAGGCTGGAAATTCTTACTCTTGGAAATAATTTTATAGCCTAATGTACACCCTTATTGGGTTAGTCACGGGACCCAGAATCTCCTATCCTTATAGTGGAAGATAATTATAGTATTAAGGAACTAAAATGGGTATCTCGTTGGACTTTCAGGTGCAGTAGGTCAAAGAATACTGAACAACAGTTTATAAAGGCTGGAAATTCTTACTCTTGGAAATAATTTTATAGCCTAATGTACACCCTTATTGGGTTAGTCACGGGACCCAGAATCTCCTATCCTTATAGTGGAAGATAATTATAGTATTAAGGAACTAAAATGGGTATCTCGTTGGACTTTCAGGTGCAGTAGGTCAAAGAATACTGAACAACAGTTTATAAAGGCTGGAAATTCTTACTCTTGGAAATAATTTTATAGCCTAATGTACACCCTTATTGGGTTAGTCACGGGACCCAGAATCTCCTATCCTTATAGGGAAGATTAATTATAGTATTAAGGAACTAAAATGGGTATCTCGTTGGACTTTCAGGTGCAGTAGGTCAAAGAATACTGAACAACAGTTTATAAAGGCTGGAAATTCTTACTCTTGGAAATAATTTTATAGCCTAATGTACACCCTTATTGGGTTAGTCACGGGACCCAGAATCTCCTATCCTTATAGTGGAAGATAATTATAGTATTAAGGAACTAAAATGGGTATCTCGTTGGACTTTCAGGTGCAGTAGGTCAAAGAATACTGAACAACAGTTTATAAAGGCTGGAAATTCTTACTCTTGGAAATAATTTTATAGCCTAATGTACACCCTTATTGGGTTAGTCACGGGACCCAGAATCTCCTATCCTTATAGTGGAAGCCTAATTATAGTATTAAGGAACTAAAATGGGTATCTCGTTGGACTTTCAGGTGCAGTAGGTCAAAGAATACTGAACAACAGTTTATAAAGGCTGGAAATTCTTACTCTTGGAAATAATTTTATAGCCTAATGTACACCCTTATTGGGTTAGTCACGGGACCCAGAATCTCCTATCCTTATAGGGGAAGCCTAATTATAGTATTAAGGAACTAAAATGGGTATCTCGTTGGACTTTCAGGTGCAGTAGGTCAAAGAATACTGAACAACAGTTTATAAAGGCTGGAAATTCTTACTCTTGGAAATAATTTTATAGCCTAATGTACACCCTTATTGGGTTAGTCACGGGACCCAGAATCTCCTATCCTTATAGTGGAAGATAATTATAGTATTAAGGAACTAAAATGGGTATCTCGTTGGACTTTCAGGTGCAGTAGGTCAAAGAATACTGAACAACAGTTTATAAAGGCTGGAAATTCTTACTCTTGGAAATAATTTTATAGCCTAATGTACACCCTTATTGGGTTAGTCACGGGACCCAGAATCTCCTATCCTTATAGTGGAAGATAATTATAGTATTAAGGAACTAAAATGGGTATCTCGTTGGACTTTCAGGTGCAGTAGGTCAAAGAATACTGAACAACAGTTTATAAAGGCTGGAAATTCTTACTCTTGGAAATAATTTTATAGCCTAATGTACACCCTTATTGGGTTAGTCACGGGACCCAGAATCTCCTATCCTTATAGTGGAAGATAATTATAGTATTAAGGAACTAAAATGGGTATCTCGTTGGACTTTCAGGTGCAGTAGGTCAAAGAATACTGAACAACAGTTTATAAAGGCTGGAAATTCTTACTCTTGGAAATAATTTTATAGCCTAATGTACACCCTTATTGGGTTAGTCACGGGACCCAGAATCTCCTATCCTTATAGTGGAAGATAATTATAGTATTAAGGAACTAAAATGGGTATCTCGTTGGACTTTCAGGTGCAGTAGGTCAAAGAATACTGAACAACAGTTTATAAAGGCTGGAAATTCTTACTCTTGGAAATAATTTTATAGCCTAATGTACACCCTTATTGGGTTAGTCACGGGACCCAGAATCTCCTATCCTTATAGGGGAAGCCTAATTATAGTATTAAGGAACTAAAATGGGTATCTCGTTGGACTTTCAGGTGCAGTAGGTCAAAGAATACTGAACAACAGTTTATAAAGGCTGGAAATTCTTACTCTTGGAAATAATTTTATAGCCTAATGTACACCCTTATTGGGTTAGTCACGGGACCCAGAATCTCCTATCCTTATAGGGAAGCCTAATTATAGTATTAAGGAACTAAAATGGGTATCTCGTTGGACTTTCAGGTGCAGTAGGTCAAAGAATACTGAACAACAGTTTATAAAGGCTGGAAATTCTTACTCTTGGAAATAATTTTATAGCCTAATGTACACCCTTATTGGGTTAGTCACGGGACCCAGAATCTCCTATCCTTATAGTGGAAGCCTAATTATAGTATTAAGGAACTAAAATGGGTATCTCGTTGGACTTTCAGGTGCAGTAGGTCAAAGAATACTGAACAACAGTTTATAAAGGCTGGAAATTCTTACTCTTGGAAATAATTTTATAGCCTAATGTACACCCTTATTGGGTTAGTCACGGGACCCAGAATCTCCTATCCTTATAGTGGAAGCCTAATTATAGTATTAAGGAACTAAAATGGGTATCTCGTTGGACTTTCAGGTGCAGTAGGTCAAAGAATACTGAACAACAGTTTATAAAGGCTGGAAATTCTTACTCTTGGAAATAATTTTATAGCCTAATGTACACCCTTATTGGGTTAGTCACGGGACCCAGAATCTCCTATCCTTATAGTGGAAGATTAATTATAGTATTAAGGAACTAAAATGGGTATCTCGTTGGACTTTCAGGTGCAGTAGGTCAAAGAATACTGAACAACAGTTTATAAAGGCTGGAAATTCTTACTCTTGGAAATAATTTTATAGCCTAATGTACACCCTTATTGGGTTAGTCACGGGACCCAGAATCTCCTATCCTTATAGGGAAGCCTAATTATAGTATTAAGGAACTAAAATGGGTATCTCGTTGGACTTTCAGGTGCAGTAGGTCAAAGAATACTGAACAACAGTTTATAAAGGCTGGAAATTCTTACTCTTGGAAATAATTTTATAGCCTAATGTACACCCTTATTGGGTTAGTCACGGGACCCAGAATCTCCTATCCTTATAGTGGAAGATAATTATAGTATTAAGGAACTAAAATGGGTATCTCGTTGGACTTTCAGGTGCAGTAGGTCAAAGAATACTGAACAACAGTTTATAAAGGCTGGAAATTCTTACTCTTGGAAATAATTTTATAGCCTAATGTACACCCTTATTGGGTTAGTCACGGGACCCAGAATCTCCTATCCTTATAGTGGAAGCCTAATTATAGTATTAAGGAACTAAAATGGGTATCTCGTTGGACTTTCAGGTGCAGTAGGTCAAAGAATACTGAACAACAGTTTATAAAGGCTGGAAATTCTTACTCTTGGAAATAATTTTATAGCCTAATGTACACCCTTATTGGGTTAGTCACGGGACCCAGAATCTCCTATCCTTATAGGGAAGATAATTATAGTATTAAGGAACTAAAATGGGTATCTCGTTGGACTTTCAGGTGCAGTAGGTCAAAGAATACTGAACAACAGTTTATAAAGGCTGGAAATTCTTACTCTTGGAAATAATTTTATAGCCTAATGTACACCCTTATTGGGTTAGTCACGGGACCCAGAATCTCCTATCCTTATAGGGGAAGCCTAATTATAGTATTAAGGAACTAAAATGGGTATCTCGTTGGACTTTCAGGTGCAGTAGGTCAAAGAATACTGAACAACAGTTTATAAAGGCTGGAAATTCTTACTCTTGGAAATAATTTTATAGCCTAATGTACACCCTTATTGGGTTAGTCACGGGACCCAGAATCTCCTATCCTTATAGTGGAAGATAATTATAGTATTAAGGAACTAAAATGGGTATCTCGTTGGACTTTCAGGTGCAGTAGGTCAAAGAATACTGAACAACAGTTTATAAAGGCTGGAAATTCTTACTCTTGGAAATAATTTTATAGCCTAATGTACACCCTTATTGGGTTAGTCACGGGACCCAGAATCTCCTATCCTTATAGTGGAAGATAATTATAGTATTAAGGAACTAAAATGGGTATCTCGTTGGACTTTCAGGTGCAGTAGGTCAAAGAATACTGAACAACAGTTTATAAAGGCTGGAAATTCTTACTCTTGGAAATAATTTTATAGCCTAATGTACACCCTTATTGGGTTAGTCACGGGACCCAGAATCTCCTATCCTTATAGTGGAAGATAATTATAGTATTAAGGAACTAAAATGGGTATCTCGTTGGACTTTCAGGTGCAGTAGGTCAAAGAATACTGAACAACAGTTTATAAAGGCTGGAAATTCTTACTCTTGGAAATAATTTTATAGCCTAATGTACACCCTTATTGGGTTAGTCACGGGACCCAGAATCTCCTATCCTTATAGTGGAAGATTAATTATAGTATTAAGGAACTAAAATGGGTATCTCGTTGGACTTTCAGGTGCAGTAGGTCAAAGAATACTGAACAACAGTTTATAAAGGCTGGAAATTCTTACTCTTGGAAATAATTTTATAGCCTAATGTACACCCTTATTGGGTTAGTCACGGGACCCAGAATCTCCTATCCTTATAGTGGAAGCCTAATTATAGTATTAAGGAACTAAAATGGGTATCTCGTTGGACTTTCAGGTGCAGTAGGTCAAAGAATACTGAACAACAGTTTATAAAGGCTGGAAATTCTTACTCTTGGAAATAATTTTATAGCCTAATGTACACCCTTATTGGGTTAGTCACGGGACCCAGAATCTCCTATCCTTATAGGGAAGCCTAATTATAGTATTAAGGAACTAAAATGGGTATCTCGTTGGACTTTCAGGTGCAGTAGGTCAAAGAATACTGAACAACAGTTTATAAAGGCTGGAAATTCTTACTCTTGGAAATAATTTTATAGCCTAATGTACACCCTTATTGGGTTAGTCACGGGACCCAGAATCTCCTATCCTTATAGTGGAAGATAATTATAGTATTAAGGAACTAAAATGGGTATCTCGTTGGACTTTCAGGTGCAGTAGGTCAAAGAATACTGAACAACAGTTTATAAAGGCTGGAAATTCTTACTCTTGGAAATAATTTTATAGCCTAATGTACACCCTTATTGGGTTAGTCACGGGACCCAGAATCTCCTATCCTTATAGTGGAAGCCTAATTATAGTATTAAGGAACTAAAATGGGTATCTCGTTGGACTTTCAGGTGCAGTAGGTCAAAGAATACTGAACAACAGTTTATAAAGGCTGGAAATTCTTACTCTTGGAAATAATTTTATAGCCTAATGTACACCCTTATTGGGTTAGTCACGGGACCCAGAATCTCCTATCCTTATAGTGGAAGATTAATTATAGTATTAAGGAACTAAAATGGGTATCTCGTTGGACTTTCAGGTGCAGTAGGTCAAAGAATACTGAACAACAGTTTATAAAGGCTGGAAATTCTTACTCTTGGAAATAATTTTATAGCCTAATGTACACCCTTATTGGGTTAGTCACGGGACCCAGAATCTCCTATCCTTATAGTGGAAGCCTAATTATAGTATTAAGGAACTAAAATGGGTATCTCGTTGGACTTTCAGGTGCAGTAGGTCAAAGAATACTGAACAACAGTTTATAAAGGCTGGAAATTCTTACTCTTGGAAATAATTTTATAGCCTAATGTACACCCTTATTGGGTTAGTCACGGGACCCAGAATCTCCTATCCTTATAGTGGAAGATAATTATAGTATTAAGGAACTAAAATGGGTATCTCGTTGGACTTTCAGGTGCAGTAGGTCAAAGAATACTGAACAACAGTTTATAAAGGCTGGAAATTCTTACTCTTGGAAATAATTTTATAGCCTAATGTACACCCTTATTGGGTTAGTCACGGGACCCAGAATCTCCTATCCTTATAGTGGAAGATAATTATAGTATTAAGGAACTAAAATGGGTATCTCGTTGGACTTTCAGGTGCAGTAGGTCAAAGAATACTGAACAACAGTTTATAAAGGCTGGAAATTCTTACTCTTGGAAATAATTTTATAGCCTAATGTACACCCTTATTGGGTTAGTCACGGGACCCAGAATCTCCTATCCTTATAGTGGAAGCCTAATTATAGTATTAAGGAACTAAAATGGGTATCTCGTTGGACTTTCAGGTGCAGTAGGTCAAAGAATACTGAACAACAGTTTATAAAGGCTGGAAATTCTTACTCTTGGAAATAATTTTATAGCCTAATGTACACCCTTATTGGGTTAGTCACGGGACCCAGAATCTCCTATCCTTATAGTGGAAGCCTAATTATAGTATTAAGGAACTAAAATGGGTATCTCGTTGGACTTTCAGGTGCAGTAGGTCAAAGAATACTGAACAACAGTTTATAAAGGCTGGAAATTCTTACTCTTGGAAATAATTTTATAGCCTAATGTACACCCTTATTGGGTTAGTCACGGGACCCAGAATCTCCTATCCTTATAGTGGAAGATAATTATAGTATTAAGGAACTAAAATGGGTATCTCGTTGGACTTTCAGGTGCAGTAGGTCAAAGAATACTGAACAACAGTTTATAAAGGCTGGAAATTCTTACTCTTGGAAATAATTTTATAGCCTAATGTACACCCTTATTGGGTTAGTCACGGGACCCAGAATCTCCTATCCTTATAGGGGAAGCCTAATTATAGTATTAAGGAACTAAAATGGGTATCTCGTTGGACTTTCAGGTGCAGTAGGTCAAAGAATACTGAACAACAGTTTATAAAGGCTGGAAATTCTTACTCTTGGAAATAATTTTATAGCCTAATGTACACCCTTATTGGGTTAGTCACGGGACCCAGAATCTCCTATCCTTATAGTGGAAGATAATTATAGTATTAAGGAACTAAAATGGGTATCTCGTTGGACTTTCAGGTGCAGTAGGTCAAAGAATACTGAACAACAGTTTATAAAGGCTGGAAATTCTTACTCTTGGAAATAATTTTATAGCCTAATGTACACCCTTATTGGGTTAGTCACGGGACCCAGAATCTCCTATCCTTATAGTGGAAGATAATTATAGTATTAAGGAACTAAAATGGGTATCTCGTTGGACTTTCAGGTGCAGTAGGTCAAAGAATACTGAACAACAGTTTATAAAGGCTGGAAATTCTTACTCTTGGAAATAATTTTATAGCCTAATGTACACCCTTATTGGGTTAGTCACGGGACCCAGAATCTCCTATCCTTATAGGGGAAGCCTAATTATAGTATTAAGGAACTAAAATGGGTATCTCGTTGGACTTTCAGGTGCAGTAGGTCAAAGAATACTGAACAACAGTTTATAAAGGCTGGAAATTCTTACTCTTGGAAATAATTTTATAGCCTAATGTACACCCTTATTGGGTTAGTCACGGGACCCAGAATCTCCTATCCTTATAGTGGAAGATAATTATAGTATTAAGGAACTAAAATGGGTATCTCGTTGGACTTTCAGGTGCAGTAGGTCAAAGAATACTGAACAACAGTTTATAAAGGCTGGAAATTCTTACTCTTGGAAATAATTTTATAGCCTAATGTACACCCTTATTGGGTTAGTCACGGGACCCAGAATCTCCTATCCTTATAGTGGAAGATAATTATAGTATTAAGGAACTAAAATGGGTATCTCGTTGGACTTTCAGGTGCAGTAGGTCAAAGAATACTGAACAACAGTTTATAAAGGCTGGAAATTCTTACTCTTGGAAATAATTTTATAGCCTAATGTACACCCTTATTGGGTTAGTCACGGGACCCAGAATCTCCTATCCTTATAGTGGAAGATAATTATAGTATTAAGGAACTAAAATGGGTATCTCGTTGGACTTTCAGGTGCAGTAGGTCAAAGAATACTGAACAACAGTTTATAAAGGCTGGAAATTCTTACTCTTGGAAATAATTTTATAGCCTAATGTACACCCTTATTGGGTTAGTCACGGGACCCAGAATCTCCTATCCTTATAGTGGAAGATTAATTATAGTATTAAGGAACTAAAATGGGTATCTCGTTGGACTTTCAGGTGCAGTAGGTCAAAGAATACTGAACAACAGTTTATAAAGGCTGGAAATTCTTACTCTTGGAAATAATTTTATAGCCTAATGTACACCCTTATTGGGTTAGTCACGGGACCCAGAATCTCCTATCCTTATAGGGGAAGCCTAATTATAGTATTAAGGAACTAAAATGGGTATCTCGTTGGACTTTCAGGTGCAGTAGGTCAAAGAATACTGAACAACAGTTTATAAAGGCTGGAAATTCTTACTCTTGGAAATAATTTTATAGCCTAATGTACACCCTTATTGGGTTAGTCACGGGACCCAGAATCTCCTATCCTTATAGGGAAGCCTAATTATAGTATTAAGGAACTAAAATGGGTATCTCGTTGGACTTTCAGGTGCAGTAGGTCAAAGAATACTGAACAACAGTTTATAAAGGCTGGAAATTCTTACTCTTGGAAATAATTTTATAGCCTAATGTACACCCTTATTGGGTTAGTCACGGGACCCAGAATCTCCTATCCTTATAGTGGAAGATAATTATAGTATTAAGGAACTAAAATGGGTATCTCGTTGGACTTTCAGGTGCAGTAGGTCAAAGAATACTGAACAACAGTTTATAAAGGCTGGAAATTCTTACTCTTGGAAATAATTTTATAGCCTAATGTACACCCTTATTGGGTTAGTCACGGGACCCAGAATCTCCTATCCTTATAGTGGAAGATTAATTATAGTATTAAGGAACTAAAATGGGTATCTCGTTGGACTTTCAGGTGCAGTAGGTCAAAGAATACTGAACAACAGTTTATAAAGGCTGGAAATTCTTACTCTTGGAAATAATTTTATAGCCTAATGTACACCCTTATTGGGTTAGTCACGGGACCCAGAATCTCCTATCCTTATAGTGGAAGCCTAATTATAGTATTAAGGAACTAAAATGGGTATCTCGTTGGACTTTCAGGTGCAGTAGGTCAAAGAATACTGAACAACAGTTTATAAAGGCTGGAAATTCTTACTCTTGGAAATAATTTTATAGCCTAATGTACACCCTTATTGGGTTAGTCACGGGACCCAGAATCTCCTATCCTTATAGGGAAGATAATTATAGTATTAAGGAACTAAAATGGGTATCTCGTTGGACTTTCAGGTGCAGTAGGTCAAAGAATACTGAACAACAGTTTATAAAGGCTGGAAATTCTTACTCTTGGAAATAATTTTATAGCCTAATGTACACCCTTATTGGGTTAGTCACGGGACCCAGAATCTCCTATCCTTATAGGGAAGCCTAATTATAGTATTAAGGAACTAAAATGGGTATCTCGTTGGACTTTCAGGTGCAGTAGGTCAAAGAATACTGAACAACAGTTTATAAAGGCTGGAAATTCTTACTCTTGGAAATAATTTTATAGCCTAATGTACACCCTTATTGGGTTAGTCACGGGACCCAGAATCTCCTATCCTTATAGTGGAAGATTAATTATAGTATTAAGGAACTAAAATGGGTATCTCGTTGGACTTTCAGGTGCAGTAGGTCAAAGAATACTGAACAACAGTTTATAAAGGCTGGAAATTCTTACTCTTGGAAATAATTTTATAGCCTAATGTACACCCTTATTGGGTTAGTCACGGGACCCAGAATCTCCTATCCTTATAGGGGAAGCCTAATTATAGTATTAAGGAACTAAAATGGGTATCTCGTTGGACTTTCAGGTGCAGTAGGTCAAAGAATACTGAACAACAGTTTATAAAGGCTGGAAATTCTTACTCTTGGAAATAATTTTATAGCCTAATGTACACCCTTATTGGGTTAGTCACGGGACCCAGAATCTCCTATCCTTATAGTGGAAGCCTAATTATAGTATTAAGGAACTAAAATGGGTATCTCGTTGGACTTTCAGGTGCAGTAGGTCAAAGAATACTGAACAACAGTTTATAAAGGCTGGAAATTCTTACTCTTGGAAATAATTTTATAGCCTAATGTACACCCTTATTGGGTTAGTCACGGGACCCAGAATCTCCTATCCTTATAGTGGAAGATAATTATAGTATTAAGGAACTAAAATGGGTATCTCGTTGGACTTTCAGGTGCAGTAGGTCAAAGAATACTGAACAACAGTTTATAAAGGCTGGAAATTCTTACTCTTGGAAATAATTTTATAGCCTAATGTACACCCTTATTGGGTTAGTCACGGGACCCAGAATCTCCTATCCTTATAGTGGAAGATAATTATAGTATTAAGGAACTAAAATGGGTATCTCGTTGGACTTTCAGGTGCAGTAGGTCAAAGAATACTGAACAACAGTTTATAAAGGCTGGAAATTCTTACTCTTGGAAATAATTTTATAGCCTAATGTACACCCTTATTGGGTTAGTCACGGGACCCAGAATCTCCTATCCTTATAGGGGAAGCCTAATTATAGTATTAAGGAACTAAAATGGGTATCTCGTTGGACTTTCAGGTGCAGTAGGTCAAAGAATACTGAACAACAGTTTATAAAGGCTGGAAATTCTTACTCTTGGAAATAATTTTATAGCCTAATGTACACCCTTATTGGGTTAGTCACGGGACCCAGAATCTCCTATCCTTATAGGGGAAGCCTAATTATAGTATTAAGGAACTAAAATGGGTATCTCGTTGGACTTTCAGGTGCAGTAGGTCAAAGAATACTGAACAACAGTTTATAAAGGCTGGAAATTCTTACTCTTGGAAATAATTTTATAGCCTAATGTACACCCTTATTGGGTTAGTCACGGGACCCAGAATCTCCTATCCTTATAGGGGAAGCCTAATTATAGTATTAAGGAACTAAAATGGGTATCTCGTTGGACTTTCAGGTGCAGTAGGTCAAAGAATACTGAACAACAGTTTATAAAGGCTGGAAATTCTTACTCTTGGAAATAATTTTATAGCCTAATGTACACCCTTATTGGGTTAGTCACGGGACCCAGAATCTCCTATCCTTATAGTGGAAGATAATTATAGTATTAAGGAACTAAAATGGGTATCTCGTTGGACTTTCAGGTGCAGTAGGTCAAAGAATACTGAACAACAGTTTATAAAGGCTGGAAATTCTTACTCTTGGAAATAATTTTATAGCCTAATGTACACCCTTATTGGGTTAGTCACGGGACCCAGAATCTCCTATCCTTATAGTGGAAGATAATTATAGTATTAAGGAACTAAAATGGGTATCTCGTTGGACTTTCAGGTGCAGTAGGTCAAAGAATACTGAACAACAGTTTATAAAGGCTGGAAATTCTTACTCTTGGAAATAATTTTATAGCCTAATGTACACCCTTATTGGGTTAGTCACGGGACCCAGAATCTCCTATCCTTATAGTGGAAGATAATTATAGTATTAAGGAACTAAAATGGGTATCTCGTTGGACTTTCAGGTGCAGTAGGTCAAAGAATACTGAACAACAGTTTATAAAGGCTGGAAATTCTTACTCTTGGAAATAATTTTATAGCCTAATGTACACCCTTATTGGGTTAGTCACGGGACCCAGAATCTCCTATCCTTATAGGGGAAGCCTAATTATAGTATTAAGGAACTAAAATGGGTATCTCGTTGGACTTTCAGGTGCAGTAGGTCAAAGAATACTGAACAACAGTTTATAAAGGCTGGAAATTCTTACTCTTGGAAATAATTTTATAGCCTAATGTACACCCTTATTGGGTTAGTCACGGGACCCAGAATCTCCTATCCTTATAGGGGAAGCCTAATTATAGTATTAAGGAACTAAAATGGGTATCTCGTTGGACTTTCAGGTGCAGTAGGTCAAAGAATACTGAACAACAGTTTATAAAGGCTGGAAATTCTTACTCTTGGAAATAATTTTATAGCCTAATGTACACCCTTATTGGGTTAGTCACGGGACCCAGAATCTCCTATCCTTATAGTGGAAGCCTAATTATAGTATTAAGGAACTAAAATGGGTATCTCGTTGGACTTTCAGGTGCAGTAGGTCAAAGAATACTGAACAACAGTTTATAAAGGCTGGAAATTCTTACTCTTGGAAATAATTTTATAGCCTAATGTACACCCTTATTGGGTTAGTCACGGGACCCAGAATCTCCTATCCTTATAGGGGAAGCCTAATTATAGTATTAAGGAACTAAAATGGGTATCTCGTTGGACTTTCAGGTGCAGTAGGTCAAAGAATACTGAACAACAGTTTATAAAGGCTGGAAATTCTTACTCTTGGAAATAATTTTATAGCCTAATGTACACCCTTATTGGGTTAGTCACGGGACCCAGAATCTCCTATCCTTATAGGGGAAGCCTAATTATAGTATTAAGGAACTAAAATGGGTATCTCGTTGGACTTTCAGGTGCAGTAGGTCAAAGAATACTGAACAACAGTTTATAAAGGCTGGAAATTCTTACTCTTGGAAATAATTTTATAGCCTAATGTACACCCTTATTGGGTTAGTCACGGGACCCAGAATCTCCTATCCTTATAGTGGAAGATAATTATAGTATTAAGGAACTAAAATGGGTATCTCGTTGGACTTTCAGGTGCAGTAGGTCAAAGAATACTGAACAACAGTTTATAAAGGCTGGAAATTCTTACTCTTGGAAATAATTTTATAGCCTAATGTACACCCTTATTGGGTTAGTCACGGGACCCAGAATCTCCTATCCTTATAGTGGAAGATTAATTATAGTATTAAGGAACTAAAATGGGTATCTCGTTGGACTTTCAGGTGCAGTAGGTCAAAGAATACTGAACAACAGTTTATAAAGGCTGGAAATTCTTACTCTTGGAAATAATTTTATAGCCTAATGTACACCCTTATTGGGTTAGTCACGGGACCCAGAATCTCCTATCCTTATAGGGAAGCCTAATTATAGTATTAAGGAACTAAAATGGGTATCTCGTTGGACTTTCAGGTGCAGTAGGTCAAAGAATACTGAACAACAGTTTATAAAGGCTGGAAATTCTTACTCTTGGAAATAATTTTATAGCCTAATGTACACCCTTATTGGGTTAGTCACGGGACCCAGAATCTCCTATCCTTATAGGGGAAGCCTAATTATAGTATTAAGGAACTAAAATGGGTATCTCGTTGGACTTTCAGGTGCAGTAGGTCAAAGAATACTGAACAACAGTTTATAAAGGCTGGAAATTCTTACTCTTGGAAATAATTTTATAGCCTAATGTACACCCTTATTGGGTTAGTCACGGGACCCAGAATCTCCTATCCTTATAGTGGAAGATAATTATAGTATTAAGGAACTAAAATGGGTATCTCGTTGGACTTTCAGGTGCAGTAGGTCAAAGAATACTGAACAACAGTTTATAAAGGCTGGAAATTCTTACTCTTGGAAATAATTTTATAGCCTAATGTACACCCTTATTGGGTTAGTCACGGGACCCAGAATCTCCTATCCTTATAGTGGAAGATTAATTATAGTATTAAGGAACTAAAATGGGTATCTCGTTGGACTTTCAGGTGCAGTAGGTCAAAGAATACTGAACAACAGTTTATAAAGGCTGGAAATTCTTACTCTTGGAAATAATTTTATAGCCTAATGTACACCCTTATTGGGTTAGTCACGGGACCCAGAATCTCCTATCCTTATAGGGGAAGCCTAATTATAGTATTAAGGAACTAAAATGGGTATCTCGTTGGACTTTCAGGTGCAGTAGGTCAAAGAATACTGAACAACAGTTTATAAAGGCTGGAAATTCTTACTCTTGGAAATAATTTTATAGCCTAATGTACACCCTTATTGGGTTAGTCACGGGACCCAGAATCTCCTATCCTTATAGTGGAAGCCTAATTATAGTATTAAGGAACTAAAATGGGTATCTCGTTGGACTTTCAGGTGCAGTAGGTCAAAGAATACTGAACAACAGTTTATAAAGGCTGGAAATTCTTACTCTTGGAAATAATTTTATAGCCTAATGTACACCCTTATTGGGTTAGTCACGGGACCCAGAATCTCCTATCCTTATAGTGGAAGATAATTATAGTATTAAGGAACTAAAATGGGTATCTCGTTGGACTTTCAGGTGCAGTAGGTCAAAGAATACTGAACAACAGTTTATAAAGGCTGGAAATTCTTACTCTTGGAAATAATTTTATAGCCTAATGTACACCCTTATTGGGTTAGTCACGGGACCCAGAATCTCCTATCCTTATAGTGGAAGATAATTATAGTATTAAGGAACTAAAATGGGTATCTCGTTGGACTTTCAGGTGCAGTAGGTCAAAGAATACTGAACAACAGTTTATAAAGGCTGGAAATTCTTACTCTTGGAAATAATTTTATAGCCTAATGTACACCCTTATTGGGTTAGTCACGGGACCCAGAATCTCCTATCCTTATAGGGGAAGCCTAATTATAGTATTAAGGAACTAAAATGGGTATCTCGTTGGACTTTCAGGTGCAGTAGGTCAAAGAATACTGAACAACAGTTTATAAAGGCTGGAAATTCTTACTCTTGGAAATAATTTTATAGCCTAATGTACACCCTTATTGGGTTAGTCACGGGACCCAGAATCTCCTATCCTTATAGTGGAAGATAATTATAGTATTAAGGAACTAAAATGGGTATCTCGTTGGACTTTCAGGTGCAGTAGGTCAAAGAATACTGAACAACAGTTTATAAAGGCTGGAAATTCTTACTCTTGGAAATAATTTTATAGCCTAATGTACACCCTTATTGGGTTAGTCACGGGACCCAGAATCTCCTATCCTTATAGGGGAAGCCTAATTATAGTATTAAGGAACTAAAATGGGTATCTCGTTGGACTTTCAGGTGCAGTAGGTCAAAGAATACTGAACAACAGTTTATAAAGGCTGGAAATTCTTACTCTTGGAAATAATTTTATAGCCTAATGTACACCCTTATTGGGTTAGTCACGGGACCCAGAATCTCCTATCCTTATAGGGGAAGATAATTATAGTATTAAGGAACTAAAATGGGTATCTCGTTGGACTTTCAGGTGCAGTAGGTCAAAGAATACTGAACAACAGTTTATAAAGGCTGGAAATTCTTACTCTTGGAAATAATTTTATAGCCTAATGTACACCCTTATTGGGTTAGTCACGGGACCCAGAATCTCCTATCCTTATAGTGGAAGCCTAATTATAGTATTAAGGAACTAAAATGGGTATCTCGTTGGACTTTCAGGTGCAGTAGGTCAAAGAATACTGAACAACAGTTTATAAAGGCTGGAAATTCTTACTCTTGGAAATAATTTTATAGCCTAATGTACACCCTTATTGGGTTAGTCACGGGACCCAGAATCTCCTATCCTTATAGTGGAAGATTAATTATAGTATTAAGGAACTAAAATGGGTATCTCGTTGGACTTTCAGGTGCAGTAGGTCAAAGAATACTGAACAACAGTTTATAAAGGCTGGAAATTCTTACTCTTGGAAATAATTTTATAGCCTAATGTACACCCTTATTGGGTTAGTCACGGGACCCAGAATCTCCTATCCTTATAGGGAAGCCTAATTATAGTATTAAGGAACTAAAATGGGTATCTCGTTGGACTTTCAGGTGCAGTAGGTCAAAGAATACTGAACAACAGTTTATAAAGGCTGGAAATTCTTACTCTTGGAAATAATTTTATAGCCTAATGTACACCCTTATTGGGTTAGTCACGGGACCCAGAATCTCCTATCCTTATAGGGGAAGATAATTATAGTATTAAGGAACTAAAATGGGTATCTCGTTGGACTTTCAGGTGCAGTAGGTCAAAGAATACTGAACAACAGTTTATAAAGGCTGGAAATTCTTACTCTTGGAAATAATTTTATAGCCTAATGTACACCCTTATTGGGTTAGTCACGGGACCCAGAATCTCCTATCCTTATAGTGGAAGATAATTATAGTATTAAGGAACTAAAATGGGTATCTCGTTGGACTTTCAGGTGCAGTAGGTCAAAGAATACTGAACAACAGTTTATAAAGGCTGGAAATTCTTACTCTTGGAAATAATTTTATAGCCTAATGTACACCCTTATTGGGTTAGTCACGGGACCCAGAATCTCCTATCCTTATAGTGGAAGATAATTATAGTATTAAGGAACTAAAATGGGTATCTCGTTGGACTTTCAGGTGCAGTAGGTCAAAGAATACTGAACAACAGTTTATAAAGGCTGGAAATTCTTACTCTTGGAAATAATTTTATAGCCTAATGTACACCCTTATTGGGTTAGTCACGGGACCCAGAATCTCCTATCCTTATAGTGGAAGATAATTATAGTATTAAGGAACTAAAATGGGTATCTCGTTGGACTTTCAGGTGCAGTAGGTCAAAGAATACTGAACAACAGTTTATAAAGGCTGGAAATTCTTACTCTTGGAAATAATTTTATAGCCTAATGTACACCCTTATTGGGTTAGTCACGGGACCCAGAATCTCCTATCCTTATAGTGGAAGATAATTATAGTATTAAGGAACTAAAATGGGTATCTCGTTGGACTTTCAGGTGCAGTAGGTCAAAGAATACTGAACAACAGTTTATAAAGGCTGGAAATTCTTACTCTTGGAAATAATTTTATAGCCTAATGTACACCCTTATTGGGTTAGTCACGGGACCCAGAATCTCCTATCCTTATAGTGGAAGATTAATTATAGTATTAAGGAACTAAAATGGGTATCTCGTTGGACTTTCAGGTGCAGTAGGTCAAAGAATACTGAACAACAGTTTATAAAGGCTGGAAATTCTTACTCTTGGAAATAATTTTATAGCCTAATGTACACCCTTATTGGGTTAGTCACGGGACCCAGAATCTCCTATCCTTATAGGGGAAGATAATTATAGTATTAAGGAACTAAAATGGGTATCTCGTTGGACTTTCAGGTGCAGTAGGTCAAAGAATACTGAACAACAGTTTATAAAGGCTGGAAATTCTTACTCTTGGAAATAATTTTATAGCCTAATGTACACCCTTATTGGGTTAGTCACGGGACCCAGAATCTCCTATCCTTATAGGGGAAGCCTAATTATAGTATTAAGGAACTAAAATGGGTATCTCGTTGGACTTTCAGGTGCAGTAGGTCAAAGAATACTGAACAACAGTTTATAAAGGCTGGAAATTCTTACTCTTGGAAATAATTTTATAGCCTAATGTACACCCTTATTGGGTTAGTCACGGGACCCAGAATCTCCTATCCTTATAGGTGGAAGATAATTATAGTATTAAGGAACTAAAATGGGTATCTCGTTGGACTTTCAGGTGCAGTAGGTCAAAGAATACTGAACAACAGTTTATAAAGGCTGGAAATTCTTACTCTTGGAAATAATTTTATAGCCTAATGTACACCCTTATTGGGTTAGTCACGGACCCAGAATCTCCTATCCTTATAGTGGAAGATAATTATAGTATTAAGGAACTAAAATGGGTATCTCGTTGGACTTTCAGGTGCAGTAGGTCAAAGAATACTGAACAACAGTTTATAAAGGCTGGAAATTCTTACTCTTGGAAATAATTTTATAGCCTAATGTACACCCTTATTGGTTAGTCACGGGACCCAGAATCTCCTATCCTTATAGGGAAGATAATTATAGTATTTGCAGGAACTAAAATGGGTATCTCGTTGGACTTTCAGGTGCAGTAGGTCAAAGAATACTGAACAACAGTTTATAAAGGCTGGAAATTCTTACTCTTGGAATAATTTTATAGCCTAATGTACACCCTTATTGGGTTAGTCACGGGACCAGAATCTCCTATCCTTATAGTGGAAGATTAATTATAGTATTAAGGAACTAAAATGGGTATCTCGTTGGACTTTCAGGTGCAGTAGGTCAAGAGAATACTGAACAACAGTTTATAAAGGCTGGAATTCTTACTCTTGGAAATAATTTTATAGCCTAATGTACACCCTTATTGGGTTAGTCACGGGACCCAGAATCTCCTATCCTTATAGGGGAAGCCTAATTATAGTATTAAGGAACTAAAATGGGTATCTCGTTGGACTTTCAGGTGCCGTAGGTCAAAGAATACTGAACAACAGTTTATAAAGGCTGGAAATTCTTACTCTGGAAATATTTTTATAGCCTAATGTACACCCTTATTGGGTTAGTCACGGGACCCCAGAATCTCCTATCCTTATAGTGGAGAAGCCTAATTATAGTATTAAGGAACTAAAATGGGTATCTCGTTGGACTTTCAGGTGCAGTAGGTCAAAGAATACTGAACAACAGTTTATAAAGGCTGGAAATTCTTACTCTTGGAAATAATTTTATAGCCTAATGTACACCCTATTGGGTTAGTCACGGGACCCAGAATCTCCTATCCTTATAGTGGAAGATTAATTATAGTATTAAGGAACTAAAATGGGTATCTCGTTGGACTTTCAGGTGCAGTAGGTCAAGAATACTGAACAACAGTTTTATAAAGGCTGGAAAATTCTTACTCTTGGAAATAATTTTATAGCCTAATGTACACCCTTATTGGGTTAGTCACGGGGACCCCAGAATCTCCTATCCTTATAGGGGAAGATAATTATAGTATTAAGGAACTAAAATGGGTATCTCGTTGGACTTTCAGGTGCAGTAGGTCAAAGAATACTGAACAACAGTTTATAAAGGCTGGAATTCTTACTCTTGGAAATAATTTTATAGCCTAATGTACACCCTTATTGGGTTAGTCACGGGACCCAGAATCTCCTATCCTTATAGTGGAAGATAATTATAGTATTAAGGAACTAAAATGGGTATCTCGTTGGACTTTCAGGTGCAGTAGGTCAAAGAATACTGAACAACAGTTTATAAAGGCTGGAAATTCTTACTCTTGGAAATAATTTTATAGCCTAATGTACACCCTTATTGGTTAGTCACGGGACCCAGAATCTCCTATCCTTATAGGGAAGATAATTATAGTATTAAGGAACTAAAATGGGTATCTCGTTGGACTTTCAGGTGCATAG
The DNA here is from genome assembly GCA_030844895.1 of Ambrosia x helenae. NCBI lineage: Eukaryota > Viridiplantae > Streptophyta > Magnoliopsida > Asterales > Asteraceae > Ambrosia > Ambrosia x helenae. The sequence goes on from JAUTDX010007510.1 coordinate 191,686, forward strand.
GTCAAAGAATACTGAACAACAGTTTATAAAGGCTTGGAAATTCTTACTCTTGGAAATAATTTTATAGCCTAATGTACACCCTTATTGGGTTAGTCACGGGACCCAGAATCTCCTATCCTATAGGGGAAGATAATTATAGTATTAGAACTAAAATGGGTATCTCGTTGGACTTTCAGGTGCATAGGTCAAAGAATACTGAACAACATTTTATAAAGGCTGGAAATTCTTACTCTTGGAAATAATTTTATAGCC